>JAHBCN010003538.1:0-12500 GCA_019359885.1 Listronotus oregonensis | reverse complement strand
CATTTTATGCGTCAGACAGACTCAGCACAAGTGGTCAATCAATTGGTGATTTAGGGGTTACTATTATGGTCCCCTATTTTTTAATGGTCATCTTAATGGACAAAAAGTATTTACGTTTACAAACGAGTTCAGATTACTGGCAGAAATTAACCCCCATGTTAGAGGCAGGATGTGGTTTCAACAAGTGGCACCAGCACATTTTCACGCGGAAGGGGCAAAAAATTAATGCAACTTTGGACAGCAATGGATTGGTAGAAATGGACCTACCCATTGGGCAGCTGAAACTCTGATTTAAAACTCGATTTTTTTTTTGGGGATACATAAAGGAAATTGTTTATAAATCCGCCCACCAATGCAATTGAAATGGAACAACGAATAAGGAATGCTTTGCAACAGTAACACCACGAATATTAAGGGAAGTGAACAGATCTTTTAAAGGGGACGTGTCAATTTATGTTTAGAGAAAAACGGAAGGCATTTTGGACTTATATTAGTTTATGATTAATACTTTCGGTGTTTTTATCATTTTTTTCCCAAAAAAAACGGTTTTCAGACGAAAAATTAGTAATTATTATAAATATTTCCAGAACGGTTAAAGATAACTAATATATTTGTATAATAAAAAATGTCGGTATAATAATTCTACATTTAACGCATAATAAATATACAGGGTCTTCCATTTAAAAAATTTAAAAAATGAGCATTGATTTTCTTAAATTAAAAAAATTAAATTTGAAGACTCTGTATAAGATCAAACCACAAAAACCGGTTTAGAGCATCCACAGTCTTCTACAAAAAATCATATCCAATATTGACATAAAATTTGTATTTATGGTGCTGTTATGTGTTTAAGTGGAGTCATGAAAATTCAACTATTTTTAAAATAATTTATTGCTACAAAACTAATCATTTCAAAGCTGAATATTTCAGGAATAAATAAAGATGCTTAAATAGGTTCCATAGATGAAAAAATATACAGTATGTTACATTTAAAAAAAGTGAATTTTGTTTGCCACAATTTTTGGGCCACCCTGTACATACCACATTATTTTTGTAAAATGCGCTTTTATTCTAACTGATACCTGCACTTGAACGGAACTCCTAACTTTTTTAGTTTAGGTGAGAAGCCCGACGTACTGTTGCAGGACCCTGTATATATATATATATATATATATATATATATATATATATATATATATATATATATATATATATATTTGTGGTCTTGAAGTTTGCATCGTGGGTTTTTAATAAGATAATATATTAGTGACATTAAAAAAAAAAAGGATAAACTTCTTAAGCCAAAACGACCAACCAGCACAGCTGCAGTTGGTTTTTCAATATCTACAACCCCAGCTATACTACAATTTGAAGTCCTAAAAAAGACTTAGTCTAGCTCAGAATAAATAATTAACTTATTCATTAGTTAATTAATACGCTTTACAAAATCATACCTATAGTTACACAAGACTCCACAAAAAAAAGTGTATTCTTAAAGGAGGAAGAAGGGGTATTTGTCAAGAAAAGTCCAAATATAAAATTTTTCTTTTCAGAAGTTGTTAAGTACAAAAAGGTTATTAACAAGATGAGATAGAAGTGTTTAATATTTTAACCATATAATAGGTTAACAAGGCTTGATAAAAATGTTAAAAAAATAATTTAAAATTATCAAAAATTCAAAAACGTAAACGTTAAAAAAACTTGACTTAGAGTACACTCGAATGGTAAATGCGCCGGGCCTTAAATTGTATAGTTGCTAATCAAAAGCAATGTGAAATATTTCTATCTGTGATTATCCCCTATAGGTAAGTATATATATATATATATATATATATATATATATATATAAAATATATATATATATATATATATATAATATATATATATATATATATATATATATATATATATATATATATATATATATATAAAAAATTTCCGCCATAAAGTTGGAACCATATGATTTTTTTTTTAAATATTGCAGTTAGAAAAAAATTTTTGATGGCAATCACTTCTGCTTCTGAAATAACTTAAAATACGCCAAGTCATATTTGAAAGTTTATTATGTCAATTGTCAAATTCGTTATTTTGAAAAAAAAATATTAAAAAAAGGGGGTTTAATTTTGAAAATTTCGAAAAATGTTACAAAAAAAATTATGTTCTATAACATTTTACGGCTATACCGATTTTGAGCAAGAAATATTGTTATTAAAAATTTTCCATTTCGTATTTTTATTCACCCCCGTAACTGGCTGCTTTAAAAACCCTATAAAACGCTTTAAAGCACTATTAAAGCAGTCACAACATTACTTATTGTCTAATAACATTTAGGAAAATTGGTTTTGATGATTATTGATATTCTCAAAAAAAAAAATATCGGGAAATTTCCATTTTCCAAAAAATAAAACCTTTTCCCATTTTTTTTTTATTAAATTTTTAATAGTTATAAATTTTTTTTTATTTACAAAATTTTTAAAAAAATTTTTGGATTTTTAAAATTTATTTAAAAATTAATAAAATAAACATTTCCCCCTAAAATTTTAAAAAAATTTTTTATTTTTAAAAAAATTTTAAAATTTTTCAAAAACCCAAATTTTTCCCAAATTTTTTAATATTTTTAAAAAAAAAATTTAAAATTTAAAAAAAATTTTTTTTATTTTAATTGCAAATATGATTTAAAAATTTTTAAATTTTTAAAATATATAAAATTTTTAAAAATTTTTAAAAAAATTTATATTAATTATAAAATTTATATATATATTTTATATACAGTATGTCCACGGATAAGGTGTTGAAAGAAAAACTTTTTTTTTTTTTATTTTATCGAAAAAACTACTCTTGATAAAAAATTTTGCTACTTCTAAAAATAAGATTGGGATAAAAATTTAAATTTTTATAGGGGTGTTCAAAAATTAAAAAAACTTAAAATGGTACAAAAAAAGTGCATTTATTCGAGAAATATGGAAATAAGTCACTGGAAAAGTTTTCCAAAATTAAGAGGCAGTTCTAATCCAATTTTCGAAAAAAAGGCCTATTTTATTTATTTTTTAAATTTTTTTTTAATATCGTGGATTTATTGGGGAAAAAAAAAAAAAATTTGTTTCAATCGGGCCCCCTAAAAAAAATCCATTATAGTTAAATCGGACTCCCGGAGGCCACTGGACTGGTCCTTTCCCAATTTGGAATTAGAAATTGATATTAAAATAATGTTAAATACAGATTAAAAAAAACGGGATTTTGTCGAAAATTGGTATAAGGAACTATCCTTTACTTTTGAACAACTTTTCCTATAACTTATTTCCATATCTTCTCAAATAAATTCATTTTTTACTTTGAACCATTTAAAGTTTTCTCAATTTTCTGAATACCGCCAAAAAAATTTTTTGTTAAATGTTTCATCCCAAATCTTATCTAAGAAGTGGCAAAGTTTTTATTCAAGAGTAGTTTTTTTTAAAAAAAAAATTAAAAAAATAAATTTTTTTTTTCTATTAAACCCCCTTTTTTTGTGGACATACATGTCCAGGGAAAAAATATTTGGAAAAATTTTTTCTTTTAAATTTTTCCCCCAAAAAAAAATTATTTGGGAAAAAATTTTGCTCCCTTTTTTAAAGGATTGGGATAAAAAACATTTAACATATTTTATACGGGTTTTTGGGGGAAAATTGGGGCTTTAAATGGTTCAAAGTAAAGTAAAATTTTAGAAGATAAGAAAATAAGTTACTGGGAAAAAATTGTTCAAATAAAAAAGTTCCTTATCCCCAATTTTTTGACAAAAATCGGCCTGTTTTTTTTAATCTGTGATAAAATTTTTTAATATCTTTTTTCAAATTTCCCAAAATTTGGGGGACGGCCCGGGTTTTCCGGGGGTTTGGGGAGCCCCGATTTAAACTATTGGATTTTTTTTCATGGGGCCGATTGAAACAAATTGTTTATCCACCCTAAAAAAATCCCCATATTAAAATAAATTTAATCCAAAAAAAAAAATTTGGCCCTTTTTTTTAAAAAAATTTGGGATTAAATGCCTCTTAAATTTTTTTTAAAATTTTTTTTGTGGGCTTTTTTTCCATATCTTCTCAAATAAATGCATTTTTTCTTTTTTATTTTAATTTTTTTTAAATTTTTTAAACCCCCTTTTTAAAAAATTTTTTTTCTATCCCAATCTTATTTTAGAAGTGCAAAATTTTTTTTCAAATGCTTTTTTCGATAAAATCAAAAAAAAAAATTTTTCCCCCTTCAACACCTTACCCCGGGGGCATACTTTATATATATGTATATATATATGTTTTTATATATATATATATATATATATATATATATATATATATATATATATATATATATATATATATATATATATATAGATATATATATAAGCCCTTAACCCCCCTTTTAAAGGGGTTAAAAAAAACATCAGAAAAAAAATAAAAAAAAAATAACACTTTTAAAAAAACCCATTTCTTGTTGGTTTTGATAAGAAAAAAAAAAATACAAAAGGGGAAAAAACCCCCCCCCTTTTTTTTTTTCATAAGGGGCCTATGATAATGCTTTTATCCCCCAAACATTAAAAAATTTTTTTTTAAACCCCAATAAATTCCTTATTTTTTTTTGATGGAAAAAAAAATGTTAAATTTTTTATATAATAAAATTTTTTTTTCCCTTTTTTTTAAAATTTTCAACCCCTGAATATGGGTAATTTTTAAAGCCTTGGTTTTAATGGCGAGAAATTTTGTATAACTACTGTAAAATATTTTTATTTTTTCCCCCGGTGGCCATAACAAAATTTAAAAAAAATTTTCTCAAAGTTTTAATGTTTTTTTTTAATATACTAACTTTTTTTTAAAACTTATAAAAAATTTTTTTGAAAAACAAGGCTATAATTGGTATGATACCCATGGGGAAAAATCCTAAAAATAATTTTTAAGAAGGTGGAAAATGTATCAAAACAAAAGAACATTAGACCACCTAAATTGTTCTGCGTCATTTCTTATGCAGTTTTTAAAAAATTTTTTTTTTAAAAAAAATTTTTTTGTTAAGAATAAAAAAATCTTAAAAATTTTTATGGGTAAACTTATTTTTTGACATTTAAATAAAAAAATCTATTATTTACTAAATTTACAAAACGATTACTGGAAACCAGTTTTTTAAAAAAATTTAATAATAAAATATTAATATCTTTTCAAATAATTCAAGTTAACAAAAAAAAATAATCAATCTTAGCTTTTTATAATTTACCTCAATTTCCACTTTTTTAGTAAATCCAATTTTCCCAAAAATCCTACAACCCCAAAAAACATATTCCCAATCTCTGAAAAACCCCGGGGAAAATTTTTAGTTCGGCGATAGTTTTTGTATGCTGGCTTGAATTTACAACAACCCCCAAAAAAAATGAGGACCAAATTTGGCGTATCACCTGAATTACAAGCGTACGTCGGGGAAAAAAACCCTGCGAAGTTTTTTTTTGTAACGAGACGGTCATCGAAAGGCCCATAACCCACATAAACCTAAAATGGTTCTTATGCTTATTAGGATACTATTTGTATATAAAAACGAAAAAAAAAAATTAATATTTGTAGGAAAAAAAACTTTTACATCCTTTTATAACAAGTTTCAAAGTTCTAGAATGTGTTTTCCCAAAAAAACGACTATATTACATTAAAGTTTTTTTTCTGGTAAAAAAAAAAAACAAAAAAAACCTTTACTTAATATTATGATCCTTTTAAAAAAAAATTCTAATTTTTAAATACTAACAGTTCAATTTTACGAAAAAAAGAATTATATGAATACATTTGGCAACTAGATTCGTCTGTGACACCCCCTTTATTACAAATTGTGTGTTTTTCGGGCTTCAAAATCAATATTTTCTACATTTTAATATTGGACCTTTCACAGTGAGATGGTTCTGTTGGTGTAAGTTGTCGCACGCTTTTTCCTTTTGACAAAAAACCCCGTTTTTTCCATCTTTTTTTTTTCTTATACTGTCATACCTGAGCTGTGGTCCCGGGGGATCGATGAAAGATCTATGAATGGAACACCAGGTCTTTAAATGAATGTAATAAATTATTAAAAAAACTATACTAAATACTATTTAAGTAAAAAAAACGAATAATTTATTTAAATTTTTTATGTATTCTACAGAAATCAAAATTTCCAAATGGTACAACAAAATTTTAAAACTACAAAATATTATACGCCCTTTAATAAAAAAAAATTTTAAAAAACATAAAATACAATTTAAAATAAAAAAAAAACCCCTATTGTTTTTTAAAATTTTAAATAAACTTACAGAAAAAAAATTAAAAATTGGTGTAATTGTTATTATAACTTTTTAAAAGTCAATCAAAAAAGCTGCTTAATCCGTAATTAGTTCGGTGTCTATTTTCAAAAAAGGGTTTCCCCACCCAGTGGCTCTAGCCCCGGGAAAACGGAAATTAATAGATTAAAAAAACCATTACAACTAATCATGTTGTTCAACAATCTGTACAAGAAAATCGCCTTTTGCCTCCTGCCTGCGTTTTTTTAAATAATTTTAACCCCAACAGCTGGATTCTAGTTGAATTAGACCCCCCCCTTTTGTAAGAAAAACCTATGCCTGTACAATAAAAACTTTGCAAATTTTTTTTTACATTTTCCCCCCTTTTGGGGATGACTTACATAAGAAGTTGACCATATTACACTATTGTACTCCAAAAACGATCTGACTAAACTATTATACAAACAAAAAACCCCCCCTAGTAAAAATTTTTTAAATGTTCTACAAACAATAATGGCGACTGAAAAAAAAAGTAGTGAATATGTACCCCAAAAATTTTTTAAGATGATAAAGGGATTATAACCCTTTTAAAAAATCTTTAACGTTTTTCGGGTTTAAATAAAAAGTATTTTTTAAGACCTTGAAAAATGTAAAAAAAACACACTTAACAATAACAAGAAAGTAGTAATGTTCCAGTAAATAAAAAAAATTTTTTTTACCCCCCAAAAGGGGAATCCCAAATCAGGTGGTTAAGATTTTTCCCCCTAAATTTTTTTAAAAAAAACCAATACTGCCCCCCCCCATAATTGATAAATATCATCAGCATAATACACAAAACCTCGGAAAACATCCAAATTTTTTAATTTCCCCTATGAGGGTGTTTTTTTATTGATGGTGGCCTTTCAAAAAAAAGGGGGGCTGATCCAGAAAGATCCAAAAAAAAAAAATATTTGTAAACATTGGTTCCAATAAAAAAAAAAGGGGAAAAAGAAAAAAAAATTTCCCCCCCAATAAAATACGTTCTTGGCTTTTCTTTAACATTGGAAGTTCCAATATTACATTTTCAGATAAAAAGGGGGGCGAGATTTTCATCTCAAGTGGTCTCAAAATTTTTCGGGTTTTTAAACCGAAATATAAAATCACTTTGAATGTTCGTATCTTAGCCTTTCTGTTTTTAATAGTCAGGGTTGGCAAAATTATGATATTTATTATACATCATAATATCGAATATATACAGCTGGCAAACTAATTTTTGCATGGAGTTTTAAAAAGGGGTAAAAAAGATGTCTTTAATAGGAAAAACTTGAGTAATATACAGAAAAAAAAGATAACGTGCTGTGGCAAAATTTTTCTTCTACCGGCCCAAAAGGGGAAAATGGGAATAACGGGGGGGGGGGGATTCGGTTTTTTCGGTGGACCCGATCGGCACTCAGCAGTATCAAAAAACACCGGACGTTAAAGGAGTGACACCAGCAACTGTGTTTTTTTTTAAAACCCCCCTTTAAATTAAAAATACTCAAGAATGAGTTGATCTGGGGCCCGACTTTTTTCTGTCTTTTTTTTTTAAAAAAAAGAAAAAAACACGCCCTGTTTTTTTTTAAAAAACTTCTTTTTTTTTTTTCTAGTATTATGTGTCCATTGGTTTTTTTTTAAATTTAGATATAGGTTTTTTAAAAAAAACCCAAAGTAATACTGAAAACAATAATAAAAAACAAAAAAAAAATTAGATCTGCACAAACATGTGTAACTTTTGAAAACATTCTTTTATTAAAAAATTTTTTTGCCCGGGGTTATTTGAAAAGTGCATGCACTACGTTAGCCGCAAAGCACCCCCTCATGTTTTTTTAAAAAAGCCTGGTTTGTTCCGAGCGGGTCGTATGCATCCGCTGTCAACGACTGCGATTGATGCAAAAAATACTGCTGAAGAAGCAGGGAGCCGCAGTCGTGTTGGGCGATATTTTTTTGTGTTGTTTTAATTTTTTAAAAAATTAAAAAAATTTTTTTTTTAAAAAGGTAATGGGTTTTTTTTACGTATTTTAAGAGCTTTTAAGATCCCAAACCAATGAAGTTTCGCACTTATTGAAAAAATCAGTTTAATGTTTTTTCCCCAAATCCTGCCAAAAATATATTGTCTGGGGGCTCTTTTTAAAAAATGGTTTTTTTGAAATTCCTTTTTAAAAATTTTTTTTGAATAAGTGAATACATTATTTTGGTTTTTGGGGGAAAAAAATGGGTCCCAAATACTTAATAGCTCCCCTTTTAATTTTAAAAAAAAAACCCGTTGATGATGGCAGCTCAAAAAAACGAAACGTCGGTGTTTAAAACTAAAAAACCCCCATCTTGGGGGGGAAAAGAAAAAAAAAAAATGAAAATGTAAAAGTTTTTTTGTTACATCCATTTAAAAAAAAACATAAAAAATAAAAACAAAACCCCAAAAAAATTTTCTTTAAAAATAAGTATTCGAAATTTTTTTAAAAAACTAAGGTGGCATTTTGGGGGAAAAAAAAATTTCGCAACTTTCCTTCATTAAACCGACCCCCTTATCTCTTCAAAAATTTTAGATCCTAATGATAAGACTTTTTTAAATTTTGGGGCACCCCCACAGATTTATCCCTTTTAAAAAAATTTTGGGGGAAATTTTTTCTGGGGTTATTGGGGAAAATTTTTCTCTGTTTTATAGCTCGGGCTATAATTCTTTTTTATTAAGTCAAAAAAAAATAAACTGTGCTTTATTCAGTCTAAAATAATTTCTAAATTTTACTTCACCCTTTTTTTCAAATGTCGATTTATTAATGTAGTATAGCATCCCTCATCGCGTCTTTGCGGGGAAAAATTGGATTTGGGGTTTGGGTAATTATAATAGTTGTTATCCCCTTTTTTTTTTTTTAAAAATAAATATATTGTTAGATAGATAGAGAAAAAATTATTTCCTTTACACTAATAATTGTTATCGCGGTTTGACCCGGGGCCCCCCAAAAAAAAACCTGATTAACGAGGGCCCGGGGTGCGTTGGCCCCATTGCGGGCCGCGTATTCATTTGGGGAAAAGTATACAGCCGCAGGGGGAAAAACGTATATGCCGTAAATGTGCGTATTTTTTTTGACAAAGCGCTCTGGCCCCCTTTTCCCAAAAGTATGCGTGAGTGTTGTTCGTCTTCGTTCCGACAATTTATTTTTTTTGGATTTTTTCATATACGTACACTTTCCCAAAAAAAGATGCAGCGAATTTTCTTTGATGTACCGACAAGCGAGCAAACCCTTTTTTCCCCAACCGAATGCATGCGTTCTCGATAAAATTTATTACGTCCCCCCCAATTTAACGAAAAACCTTTTTTTCCCTTCGGCCATATACGTTCGCTAATGAACCCCCCTTTTTTTTGTTCTGCCCCCCAAATGTTGACGACTGTTTGGGGAAAGGAAAGGGGAATAAAACAGGAATTTTTCCCCCATAATGTTTTTAAAAAAAGGGGAATTGTTAATGTAATACAAAACTGTATAACACTATAAGTTGGTTTTTTTTTTTTTTGTACACTCGCGTTTTGTACACCTCAAAAATTTCCTCCTTTTTTTTTAAAAAAAATTTAAACAAAAATTAACAAATTGAATTTTTTCCCCCCCATAAGCTGTAAAGACCTGTTTAACTTTAGAAATTTGTTTTCCTATAAAAAAAATCTGTAATGGGGCCCAAATTACTATTTAAATTTTTTGGGTAAATAATTTTATGTGAAATGTAAAAAAAAGAAAAAAATGTAATAATAGTCCTCTTACACATATTTTTTTTTTTTGGGGAAAGTAATAATGCCAGGGGGGGCCCCTTGGGGGGTTTTAAAAAAATAAGGGTTGAAATTCATTTAAAAAAAAAAATATATCCACAAAAAATTTGAAAAAAAAATAGACATACAAAAACTGAAAAAAAAAATCTTCGTGCCCCCATATGTTACACAAAAACCAAAAACCCCCAAAAATTAAAAATTTCAATAAATCGTAAATCAGCCTGCGAGATAAAAAAGGGGTTTTGCAGTGGAACCAAACCCCACTCCCCTTTGAGACAAAATTAGCCCCCAAACCCCCAAGATAGGAATTTCCTTATCCCCCCCTTCCCTGGTAATGCCCCCAATTTTGGGGTTTTTTCATTTTGATTAAAACCCCCAACCCCTTGGCATCGGCTTCTAGGATGCGATGCGACGCGACGCGCGATTAAATTAATGATATTTTAGGGACAGGAAAAATTTTTTTTTTTAAAAAATTTGGCTTTATTTTTTTGGGTAACATTAATAAAACAATAAATACAGATGTTTGAATAAATTTTTTTAAAAAAAAAGTAAATTTTTTAATGATTAATAAATATATTTTTTTAAAAATTTTTTTTTTAAACCCCTTTTTTTTGGGGTGCCAAAAAACCCCCCAAAAAACCCCCGGAGGAGCCGCCACGAAAAAAGCTAAAATACAACGTTTTTGCGCTTGAAAAAAATCCTGGCTATATTCCCCAAAATTTTTTTCCCACCAACAAAATAAACAGTATCCTGTAAAAAAAATAAATTTTTTAAAAATTCTAACTTTAAATTTATCAGGTTTAAAATTATTAAAAACATTTTATTTAATTTTCCAATTATCTTAAATACATGATTCAGTGAGTAATGACTATGACCATTATTTTCATATAAAAAAACTCAAACAAAGGATAAAAAAAAGGGGGGAAATTTAATATTTAAATGGCATTTTAAAAAACTTTTCGTTCTTGACTTTTTTATTTTTTAAAAGAAAAAATAAAAAAATTATATAGTACTTTTACTCCCAAAAATTTTTAAAAATAAACAGATAACAATTTTTTAAAAAAAGATAAGGAACTTTCGTTAATATGGGGAAAATTATCAAAATACCCCAAATTTTTGAATGAATGTAGCTAATATTTGAAAATTTTAAAAATTTTTAAAATCCTATTGGTTTTTTTTGGGTTTCCCTTTTTTTATTTATATGTATATTTATGTTGAGGTTAGTTGAATGTTTATCAAAAAAAGGATCCCCCCATTTTGTCTCTTTTTTTTTTTTCTTTTTCCCCCTTTTTAATATTCCGACCAGTGTAGATAAAAACCTTGTATAGACTCAATAAAGCATTAATAAAAATTTTACCCCCCAATTAAGTCTAAAAAATTTTTCCATGTAATCAACGTTGAAGTGTTTGAAATAAAATTCATTTTGTAAAAATATTATTATTATCACATAAAATCTTTAATAACAAAAAAAAATAAAAAGGGGGGCAACCCTTTTTAAAATGGTTATATCCTTTGACTTACAAAAAACCCCCTTTTTGAATTTTTTTAAAAAAAAGTTTACTGATGAGGGTCATTTTGGTTTTGATGCACACTCCTAATTTTGCAATTGTAAGGATTTATAAAAATATTTCTAACTTTAAAAGTATTGGTTTTAAAAGGACAAAACAAAACGTTATCTTGTTTATTATTAAGCAAGGTAAAATAAAGGTTTTGTTGTTTATTTACCCATCTCCCTTTTTTCTATGTGAAAATCACAGAACAAATTGAATGTTACTTGAAAAAATTTCACTTTTTGTATTTTTTTTTCAAGTAAAAAAAAAGCCAAATACAATTTGAGTTTTTTTTTATTTGTGTTAGTATATTATGTTGGTAGTATAACCACAAACAATATTAATTGTAATAAAACCCCAACCCCCTTTAAAATTTTTTTTTTCAAAAAAAATATATTTTTTAGTCCTTAATTTTTCCCCCCTTTAAAACCCAAATTTGGGGTTTGGGGGGGGAAAAACTAAATTAACCAAAAATTTTTTTCCCTATGTATAGTTTCTAGAAAATTAAAAAAAAAAAGGATTGCACTGAGAAAAATTTTTCCACCTTAAAAAAAACCCAATTAGTTCAAAGCAATATTTTTTTGGGGCCCCCCCAAAAAAACCTTTGGGGTTTCATATTTAATTTTAATCATTTTTTTTCATGTTGTTCAAAAAAAAATTTTTGTAACAATTTTTTTTGCTGGTTTTTTTTTATGCCAGCCTTTGGGCCCATGTCTAAACAAAAAAATATCCTGTTAAGACATGCCTGGTGATTTGTCCCCGGGCTCGCAGGGTCTTGGATTGATTTGCATAATTTTTTAAACCCCCACAATATGTGTACAAAAAACTTTATCATGAGAAAATCAGTAATTAGTAAAAAAGTTTTTAACTTATAAAAAACTCCTTTTTTTTACTTTTTCATGTAAATACAATACATTATACAGTTACT
>JAHBCN010003537.1:0-73915 GCA_019359885.1 Listronotus oregonensis | reverse complement strand
TTTGTAAAAATTTAACCGATTTTAAAAACTTTCCAATGTCAATGTTATTTTTAACCATAATTTTAGATTTGGTAATTTTCTTAAAAGGTACCACCTCTCCGATTTTGACCAAATTTGGTATATAGGGGTTTTGTGAAGGCTGATTACGAATCAAAAAAAAATATTTTACGCAACGTTTCGTTTTAGAGATATTTATCATCAAAGTTGAAAATCAAACTAACCCATTTACACTATTCCTCCTTTTTTTTGCACAAAATTTTAAATTGTATCACTAAATTAGCACACAATATTTCACAAGTTAGCAAAACTTGTTTTTATATTTATTTTACACCTTTTTTTAATTTATTTGCAAACCTCCACTTTCACACGCCGCGCCGCAACGCTGCCGCAACCATGTATATACTAGGGATTTTATAAGTAAATATGGCCGCTGCCTTTGAACTTGAAAGTTCGGAATTTAACGAAAAAAAGGTTTAAAACTAATAAAATACAAGATTTTAAAAGGTGATAAAATATTGTGTGATACTTTAGTGTAAAAATCAAGAATTGTGTACAAAAAGATGGGGAAATATAGTGGAAATCAGATTAGTTTGATTTTCAACTTTAATGAATAATACCTCACAAACGAAACGTTTCCGAAAAAAAAATAGATTTTGATCAGTGCCCAAAAAACCCCGTGTACCCAATTTGGTCAAAATCGGAGAGGAGGCAACTTTCGAGACAATTACTGTAGATTTTAACATAAGAGTTTAGATCATAATGTAGACATTTTTTAACTTCGACCTGTTGGGAAAAAAATGCCAGAAATAAATCTTTTAAAAATTTTGCCGAGATTTTTCTGGTAGTAAATTCAAAGTCACTGCTTTTGCAGCTTTATAAATTTCAGCTGGATTATTACTGTATTACTCATTACTGTATTACAGTTACGTTGACACTGACAGATTGTTAATAAACTGTCTAGGTAGGTTAGGTGGGTTTAAAGTGAGTGGAATTTTTACGCCCTCCACTGCGACCGCTCGGTTTATTGTGGCTCACACCTTTTTATATTTCTCCCAATAGGATCGGACTTCTAATAAATCCGATACCAGATTGAGAGAAAGTTCTTTACCTCCTCTTACTCGTGTTGCTACCGGACACGAGCACAATGTGTTCTGATGTATTCTGGTGTCCCTGTCTCCTGGAGAGTATGACGAGCAGACGATTAGATCCGTCATGCCCTTCTCTCCCGGTCTAGTGACGTGGGTAGCTACCAGGTCCTTGTTACAGGAACCAGATGTTCTTTCTGAGGCCGCATCTCCGGCCTTACCCTATAAAAACGATCCTATCCGCTTTCTGTGTTAAGCCATGGAACCTTTTTTCCTATAAAGGCGGTTCTGTCTGCCTTCTGTTTGGATTCAGGGATCCCTTCCTAAGCACCTGTTTGTTTGAGATGGATTAGCCCTTTCTCGTGAAACAGGCGCCGGTGACTTCAAGGGAACCTTCCGAAATGGATTCACCCGTTTCGGTCGGCGCACAGCGAAAATCGGGGAAAAAGCGGGCATAAATAGTAGTAGCGCTGATATGAATCACAAACATGTTTAATCGTAAGAAAATGTTAAAACTAAGATAACACGTTCATTTAAACATTTTTAAAGCCCCCCTCCTTGGGTTCATTTATTGCATTACATAAGCGCTGTGTAAGTACCTATTTCCTTAAAAAATAAAACCTATGAAAAATGTACTATTATTATTAGACTGTTATTATTTAACAATTTAAGCAGTTAAGATTTAAAATTCATAATAAAGCGTTTATTTCGGCTCGAATTGAAGTTGGATTGAGGCACTTAACAGAGAGAGAGAGAGGTAAACCATTTTAACAGAATTGTAGGATTGAGATAGTTAATCCTGCATTTCGGCTGGTTGAGCTTCATTCATTGACGAAGAAAACTCCAACTCAATATTTAACCAATCTCGATTTTTATTTTCAAATGCAGTTTTATTTCTTGATGCTGTTGACCATTTTGTGTCATATTTCTCGATGAATTTATATAAGACTTTTGAAGACTCTTCTGACAAGCGTTCAACTCGCATGGTAGAGGTCACTTTTTCTGCCAAATAACGACACTGCTCCATTCTTTCCTTGGACTGACAAATTCTTAACCAATTGACAAGTTGGCTTCTTTTTTGCAGATTTTGTTGCAGACCCTGAAAAAATAAGTTGTAATTTTGTTAATTATTTTATTACTAGCAATAGCCTATGTTCATCGGGGATAATGTAGGATTCTAATGGTAAAAGAATTTTTTAAATCGATCCAGTAGTTTCGGAGCCTATTCAATTCAAACAAACAATCAAATCTTTCCTCTTTATAATATTTGTACAGATTATACTTTGCAATCAATGGTACTTCAAATTACATTAGAAAAATCTTCCAAAATTGAGACCGTAGCTTGAAGAATTGAATGTTAATTCTAAAAAACTACATTATCAATGGCTGTTTGGATTATAATTTATATTTTGAAACTACATGAATGATTGTTAAAACTGTTTCTTTAATTCTTAGTTCAATGTAATTAAAACAATATATTTTAATAAGATTTCGCCATTTAAAATTGGTCGCCATATTGAATTTTAAACCCATATGGCAATTTTTTTATTTCTCTATTTAATTTTCTATAAAATAATGTTTTATTTTATAAAAATTGATTTATTCTTTAAGTTAGTAGGAGAAAATTATTTGTTGCGTTTGGGACCTACATTTTATAGAATTTGGACCCAGACCATAAATATTTAAAAATATTTTCTCGTCAAGATCGCAAATTATCCAGCAACTTAAGATGGGATCTTACAAAGGACTTATTAAACAATAATTTAAAGCTAATTTAAATGCGGAAATTACGGGAAATCATACTTACTTTAGCAAAAAGTGAAAAATTGAAATTAAAAAAAAAATTAATTGTTAACTTTTCAGAACACCAGTATAAAAAACGTAAAGAAATATTTTAAATAAATATTATTTTTAATATTCTACTTACCACCAGCAATAGGCTCCATAGTTACTTTACAAAATTTTCACACTTTGCCGAAAAACTGAATATAAATTACTAATTTTCACAGGCGCTTTTGAATCACAATGAAATAGTCTCCACGAACATCAGCTTTCAACTAAAATATTTCTGCAAGTGACAAGACTAAAAATAAAAGGGTGATTGTTTCATTATACCAGGTAACTAGATAATGAAATTATACTCAGAATAGGCCTTAATTAGCGAAGTTGGTATTTTGATTATGGCCGGTTTTCCCAATTTCCTTCATGTGCAGCGCACTTTATCTGCTTGTGACTTGAGTGGTACCTCTAGAAACGGGTTTATCCGATTTCGCTTGTCGGCGCACCTTTGTCACTTTTTTTCTACAGAAAGCGGTTCTTCCGCTTTCTGTTCTAAGCTGGGATAATAGTCACTCACGGCGGTCTCCGCTTTTGCCGCGAGAAGGTCTTAGATACTTTGAGAGGTCGCCCTGTATCTCAGAGGCACCGTTGGAGACACCTGTTTAAAGCACAGGATGCCATTCACTCATCAGCACGGTATGCTAACACCTTGAGTTAAGCTTTGTGTTCATCTTAGCTTCGGATCCCGTTTCATACGCTAGCCAAAAGAGTTGCCGATAACCAGCAATTCTAGCGCATGTTCCAAAAGATCCTACTGGGCCCAACCACGACGACGACGTGTGAACACAGCGGCTGGGATAAACTGTCTAGCAATGCACTCTATTCCAGCCATCCAGGCCACCTTCGTAAAGAAAAAGCGGCCATAAAGTAAATGCGGCCAAAAAAAGTTATAAAAAGTGGCCGTAAATTAAATGTTGCCAAAAAAGTTATACTTTACGGACGCTAATAAATCGATAAAATAATTTTTTTTGTGACGGTTCCTAAAAAAAGTATTATTTTATAATTTTGAAGTTTATAATTTTAAACTTAATCTTCTTAAATTACCTTTTTATTTTTAATTAAAGGACTATTTAAATCACTTATTCTTGATCTTATTAACCGTTGGTCTGATCTATTCCTTTACGGTTCCAATTTAATTTCAGTTCAGCGTTTTAAAGCGTTTTATATCCGTTTGTAATTTCTTTCCACAACTGTCTCCCTTACTTTTACGATTAATGAAATATTCAAATATTACCCGAACTATCGTATTTTACCGTAAAACTTTTATCGCCAATTTTATGTTCCATTATGCACCGACATAATATACGACTTTCTATATTTTACTTACGTCTTCTACTTAGAAACGTTTAAGTTTTATTATTGGATAGAAAAGATGATGGAACTTTTTTTACGATGCGGTGTACGAGGGTGATGTAAGAAGTTTTCGGCCTAAAGGTCTATTAATTCACGTCAGTATTAATGACAGTCTCAGTTGTGATGTCCGGGGTACATCTGGTATGCCTTTTCAGGCATAATGCACTCATATAAGGGCTTTCATCTCGAAATAAAAGATATTAAGCTATAAACTCGTATACACCTTTTTTTTGGTGTTCTAAAAAATGTCTCAAAAGTCCCCGTGTCATCACGTAATACTCATACTGGTGTTTTCTTGTTTTGTACACTCTTTCGTACACTTTAGAAATTAACCTGAAATATTCTCGTTTTGTACACTAAATTACTTAATCAATTTCACGCTTTTGTTTCATAACCGACCATTGTAACGACCCATCTATCTTTCTATTGTAGCATGGTGAGTTCCCTCGCTGGGGCCCTGAGCACTGAGGCCTAAGCCCATTATGCTCTACACCAACCCTTAAGCATACACAGGTTCCGTCACCCTGTACTGTCCCTTACGCATTTCTTTTACACTAATATGGTGCTGTCGCTTTGCTTACTAGAGCCCCAGTTCTCTCACTAGTGATGCGAGTCCCGTTAGTGGTAGAAATCTTATGTCATTTAGGTCCAGCCATGCCGTACCTAGACACTTCCCCCTGATGTGCCCTATTGTTGGACAATCTCTAAGATACATGTATGGCGTCCTCTCTTCCCTCTCCACACCATCCACATGTACTTGTCTCGCTTTTTCCTATCTTGTTGAGATAGTGTCTGTTTCTACAATGACTTGTCAGTCAGTCATGTTTCTCATTTGCACCCTATTGAAGTCATTTATGTTCATCGGTAGGTCCTTTCATAGTTCTTCCCCAATAATAGCCTTTGAATGTTTGGCTTTTGTCTTTTTCCAGTTCTCATCGAACCGTTTCTCTATCCATGTTGCTATCTCTGTCATATCCTTGTTGTAAGAGATTCCCACGGTATATTCAGGTCCATTGTAAGACCCAACTAACCATTCAAATAAATACCATATTGAAAATTATTAAAATTTTGTTAATAACTTCTACGTGGGGATAATTTAGACAAATTTAAAAGCTTTTAGTTCTGGTCGGTCATAGTTAGTTCTGGTTAGTTAAAGCGGATTTTTATTTTTCCTAATTATATTTCAGACGTGATAAATTACTATAAGTAAAAACAGGAAATTTTTCCGGTTACTGCGCAATTTCGCCATGGTTTAATTAAACATAGGGATAATTTAAAAACATTAAAAAGCTCCAGTTCTCGTAGGTAATGGTTAAATCTCAAGGAAGTTTAAAGGTGTATGGAAGCCCAATACTGTAGAACAAAATTGTCCAGGCGTGCAGGGCAGCGGGAAACGGGGGATTGGCCCGCGGAGTTTGCGCAATGAATAGTAGGTCAGAGCCGGACTTCCATAATTCTTTGTTACTATCTATAAAGTTGACATCATCAAATGTTAAATTCAAGCATTCACTTTTTTTTATTTTGCACAAAATTGTTGGTTATTAAACGATACTAAAAAGAATATTTAAAATTTTGTGTAATATTGGATTTTATATCATCTAATATAATATGGAAAGAATAGATGGCGCCACTTTACAGCCTTCTATTTAAATGGTCGATATTTTTGGGAGTTTTATTTTTAAATCTTTGTAATAAATAAAACCGATTTTTTAAAATAATTTCAAACATTGTATGATAGTTTCATGTACTTATCACAATTTTTGATAAAAAGGGCAAGATGTTAAATGGTTAATAATCCTAAGATTCTGGTTGTACATTAAAGTGAAAATTTTATAACTGCTTTTAGACATATATTTTCACTAATAACAAACATTCATGAGACAGAATAACAGTGGTTAAAAATGTTTAGTAACCTTTGGTACCTAGGTATCCATTGTAACAGTAACCGTTAAATATTATGTGTCTACAGTATGTCGAGCTTAAAAAGTTGATAATGTAAGTTTAAAAAACCAAAAATCTAATTCTTTCATTCAATTAGAGGGACCTGTATATATTAAAATTTGCCTGGTCTGCCCAGTAATTAATAATTTTGATCCTTTAAAAGAATGTACTAAATTATTAAATGAAATAAAAGTACCTAAATGTAAACCTTATTTCTTTTAATAATCACAGAAATACACAAACATTGTGGAAATCATCTAAAAGATAGTTAAGATTGCCTTACTTTTCTCACTGCTATTTCCTATAAAATTTTATTTTTATAATTCATAATTGATATATCATTATTTATTCGGTTACCTAACGTTACGTCTCATAAGAAGCACCTAATTTAAATATAAGAAATACACAAAATTATAGTCACAATTTAATAAACACTAATCACTAAAATAAGAAGGTTTTTATCAATCCAAAAAAACTTCTGCAACCACAAAATATAATCACACAAAGCAAAACAATCGAAACTAATACGGCTCCCATAAAAGTATAATGTGTTGCCTAACTACACACTGATTTATCAGTGTCTAAGTAGGCAACACATTCAATAATTTCGTGAAATTTCGTTATTGCGCAAAATCGGCGGGGCCAACTTTGACAGTTATTTTCATACTGGGCTGGACATTTTTTGATCGAATGGGCCATAGCATTGGGCTTCCATACACCTTTAAACTTCCTTGTTAAATCTGGTTAGTTAAAGCGGCATTTTATTTTCCTTAATTATGTTTTGGACGTGATAAATCACTAAAAGTAGAAACAATAGATAATTAAAACACATATTACTATTAGATTATTTTAATATCACTTTTATCCAAATAAATATTTTATATTTCTGCATCTTATATGTAAGTAATACATATTTTGATATTAACTCACAAAATTACTTTGAATTTATTTTACCATATTTTATGAATCATCAGAGACAGGAACCTACCTCAAATAAACTAGTGCTATAAGAACCTACCTCACTTGGTATACGAAACGCAAGTGTAAAAAACAAGAATAAATCATCATACTCATCTTGTAATAAACATTTTCATGTTAATTAAATTACTGTATAAAACTTTAATAAACTTAATTTAAATTAAACAAAAATAAATTATTTTTTCAATTAAATAAAAATTATTATTAAATATTTTTCCAACCAATAATTTTTATGTCTTCGATAAAAATTAGCTGGTTCCATACGTTTTGTTATGTGTTGATTTCCTAGAATAGTTCCGGCCTTTTTTATGTCTCCTATTAAAATTAGCTTTTTTTATCTTGGGAATCCCCGAAGGCTGATGCCTGTACTAAATCTGGTGTCTTCAGTGTGGTGAGAGGGGGTTTGTTAAGGGACAATTTAAATGGAGAAAGAAAACCCCGGGACAGGTTCCATAGTCTTGACACTCTAGGTGAAGGAACAAAAGAAAGCGGGAAGTTCGGGGCTCTCTACTGAACTGTAAAAAGGGTGATAAAAGTTGCACTACGTGTTGCTCTGTTGGGAGCTCCAAAAAAGGAATTATTGGCCAACCCCCTCTGGGAAGCCATAAAAACCTATAGAAGACGAAAAACCCCCCACAGCCCACGGTGGGCAAAAAAGGAACCTTTCTTGACGTTGGATCATTAATAAGACGAACGGCTCTTCTTTAAGGAGTCAGAATGCTAAGTGTGGGGGGGACGCCCCCCCCCGACATGAAAACAATATTCTAAAGGGGCTGATTTGGGATACATCAGAGTGTCAGATTGGGAAAAAGAGAAATTTTTTCTGGCTCGGAAAAAATCAATTTTTTTGAAGCTCCCCAAACTATGGTAAAATGTTTTCCCCCTTGAGGTTATTCTCAAAAGTAACGCCGACAAGACTAAACGACTCTTTGTTCTGGAAAATTGGCCGCTCATATGTAAGGGATGAGCATTTGCAGACCCGACAGCAAATGCTTATTTTTGGCTTTTTATACTTTTTGTTTTTTAAATTTTAGAATGAGGAAGTCCCAAAAAAAAATTCAGCAAAAGAACCCCCACAATTCTGGGGAAAATGAGTTCTGGTCGATTTTTTTATGTCTCCTATTAAAATTAGCTGATTTCATACGTTTTGTTATGTGTGTGATTTCGTAGAATAGAGGGACGTGCATCGAAAAAAAAAAAAACCGACAATTCTTGAAAAAAAAGTTTGGTCAAATTTTTAAAATTTAAAAAAGTTTTTAAACCCTTCGTTGTGATGTCCGGAATACATCTGGGATGCCTTTTCAGACAAGTCCGTCATCCCCATTTAACGGATAATTTTTATACTTCTAAGTTCAGAAACAACAAAAACTTTTTAAAAAACAACAAAAGTTAGAAGTGCAGCAACAACCATGCGCCCATAAAGATAGCGCAAGGTCTAAAAAACATGTGGACGAAATCCTTTAATATTTTGTCGGATGTCTTCTGTTGTTAAAACCTGTCTTTCTATTCTTTGGCAGAAGCGGAGCTCAGCTTAATATCCCAATTATATTTTACCCTTTTTTTTGAATTGGTAATTAATACAATTAATTTTTTTTTAAGTTATACCAATTGACCTACAAATTAAACCATTTACTTTTATATTTTGTTGTTTTTGTTATGGTAGGACACCATATAAAACAAGAAATTGTGGTACCTTACAGCTTGCGTCATTAAATATAACCTATTAAATGTGTACAAAGCGGTCTTTATAAGTATTTAAAATCCCATTTTCCAAACACCCATTGTATTTCGAAAAGCAAAAAAAAATTTTTATTGTTGGACAGTGGTGTTATAAAAATTAATAAAACACATATCGTCACCCGAAAGAAAAGTGAAATATTTTTAAAAATGCCAGTTTTTACTTATATGCAAATAGAATAACTCTGGAAAAAATTACCCAAACCCCACTGACGCGCTAACATACTCCATAATATCATCCTATAACATCCCCACTGCAATTCGATTTTTGCCGCAACATGATAAGCAATACATTTTTACACAAGACAAATTTGACAACTTTAGAAAAAATTTCACAATGTTTACATATGAATTTTAATATGAAAAGCAAATCGTGTTTGTGTTTTGTTCCCAACCCTACAATAAGTTACGTGATGTTATTTTAACCATGCGTTTATTATAGTTTTGAAAAGTGTATTATTTTTATACATTTAACTTTTAACCGTTCTTTTACATGTACATCAATGGATTAAACAGAGTTTATTAATCTAAAAAAATTTTTTGGATCCGCATATTGAAAAATTTTTGTGTGACTCAAAAGGGTCCATTTCGGCCATGTTGGTTTATGCCGGACAGTGGCGGGGGGGGGAAAAAATGTTTTATACCGAGAACAAAATTTATATTTCAAAAAAATAAATGTAATTCAATTAAAATATTGGTAAAAATAAAGCGACAACCGACGATGGCGTACCCTTTTTTTGGTATTAACTACACATAAATTTTAAAAAAAGAGAAAAAAATTAAAATGTAGAAAATACTGATGATTCTAATTTGTTATAAATTTTAATTCTCTATTTTTAAACACGATATTGAATTATTAACACCCTTTTTTTTTTTAATAATACCCACCTATATTACGACGTTTATAAAATTTTATGAGCAAGTTTGGGGACTTTAATTATTTTTTATCTTGGAAAGTCCCGGGAAAGGGTAGGCCTAGTATGAACGCCCCGTGGGTGGCTGAAATTGGGGGGGGTTTTTAAAAGTTTTTGGGGCGGTTCCATAGCTTGACACCAGGGATGAAGGAACGGGAAAACGGGGAAATTCGGGGCCTTCTAGCTGAACTGTTAAAAAATGCATAAAAATTTTGTGTTGCTCTGTTGGGAGCTGCCAGAAAAGGGAAATTTTACTGGGCCCAAATCGTCTAAGCAGAAACGAAAATACCTATAAAAAAAGACAGGAAGGAAGCTTTACTGTAAGTGCAGGATCGAAATGGGGTTTTACAAGCTATCTTAAGAAACTTTGTAAAATTACAAAATAATCCCAAAAAAGTTTCTGAAAGCCATAGAAAAATTAACCTTTTTTTTGGAATTTATGACGGGTTTTTTTATTACTTCATAAATATATAACTTGTCTATTAATCCTTAATTTATTTTATTTTAAAAATAATTAAGTTACTTTTAAAAACTAGTTATTTATTTACTTACGGACCATACAGCATCTTAATATTGCAGAATAATAGCAAAATTTTCCACTTTGGCAATAAAATGAATTATTTTATGTAAAAAAATGTGAATACAGGTTTATTGCTAAAAAACTAAACTTTATTTGTTTCACAACTACAACACTACAATACATTTACAATTGCAACAATTAAATAAAATACAACTGAAATTTTTACATTTTGATATGGAAGAAAAGAACACAGTACTTAATGGTATTATTTAATAATATTTTGTGGTATACTACATTTCATATTTTAAAACATACACATCATTTAAGCATTAAAATCCTACTTAATACAAACACAAAAATTTCATTTATAGTTTTTTGGCAGCCCTTGCAAGATAAAACAAAAATTAGATCTCGTGTTCTTATTTGGTACTCAAAGTTTAACTTACTTACAAGTTCTTCGAAGTCCACTTCATACTACACAATTTAAACAAAAACTTTTCAGTGCAAGGTAGGTTTACATCAGTTAATTTTAAAGTTGTAAAAGGCAAATCTAAAATATAAATTAAATTTTAAAACATGTCATTTTCAACATAATATACAAGTAATTGGTAGATAAGTATCAAAAAAAATTAAATACAATTTAAGAATGAAACTAACCGCAAATTAATAAATGTAAAAATTGGGAAAATTTTAAAAATACACATTCTGAAGGAACATTAATGCATATACCTAAAGTTGATCAGTTCTAGGTATAAGCAAGTCAATATTGACTATTTACTTTCTTGACAAAAAATTTAACATAATTAAAATCACACAAAAATTTTAATTTACTTACTAATAACTGTGTAACTACATTCCAGTTGTGAAGAGTCACTGGTGGACTTAAAAACCGTGTTTGTGTTATCCGAGGTGTAATAATGCAAACTGAATGGAACTGCTACAATAAAAGAATATTTGTTAGTAATAGCAGCATTAGGATAAATCATATTTTTCACCTTACCTTTTTTATTAATCGCCTTTTTCCTTTTTGATCAGGATCTCATAATCCCCTTTTGAAATTTTTTTCTGGAAGACATATAAAAATCGTCTGTTTTAACATTTTGAGCAAATAACAAGAATCCTTATGGGAAACACAACTTTTTGGTGTATTGCACACAAAGGACTAATTAAAACTACACGACTAAACACTACCAAAAACAATATAGTAAAAACAGTCAAAACCAATAAAATATCAACTCTGTACACAAATATTTTCAACTGTAAAAATGACCCCATATAAAAACTTCGACTTGTGGCACGACTCTGCCCCGGCTGAGAATGCTAGTAACTTTTAGAGTTACCCGACAGGGCCGCCAACATAAGCGACCCCTTTCACACCTTCACGTCTTGGACTTTTTCTATCCCCATTCTCGACGATGTCATAACCCCTTTAGATTAATTGACTCTGGGATTAAAAAGCTGTAGGTATATTTTTAAAACTAAACTTATACGGAAAGATAGAAATTAAACTGTTATTTCTCATCTTTTTCTTAGTCGCGCGTGCTGGTGGATGAGAATACAAATATGTTTGCTTTTCGCTCTTTCGTAAGGTGTATCGCATACATCAGAAAAAAATATTTATGAAAAGAAAATAAGGGGAGAAATGTATTTGACTTCAAGCAGCTGGAAAGATGGACTAGATAGATACTAATAAGCTTCTTTACTTTTTGTGGTTTTAAATACAGATCTCTTGCGTGGAAAAAATACTTTAGACATTGTTACGAGGGCATGTTAAATAATTTTTACGTTATTAAAAAAAAAACCGAGAATGTAAAAAAATTAAAACACAAAATACTATATGATTTCTAATAGAAAAAGCAAAACCATTTAATATAAGCGAAAGTACAGAAAAAGGTCATTTATAAGATCCCTTGAGAACGACATTATTTTATACAGGTAAAACTTATAGGCCATTAGCCAAATCCCTTATGCTGAATCAAAGGTCCATTAGCAATAATAAATATTACAAATCCAATATCTGTCAGCATGCAGCGGTATGTGTATTAGTGCATGTTTGTGTAACTATTGTTTTAAAGGGAATGCTTGACCTAAGAAAACTTATTATTAAAATTGAGAAACGCATGGAACTAAAAGTGGATTTATTATTAGTATACATTCAGGATGTTACCCAAAAAAATAATAAAGCAGACCCTCAGCAACACTGAGAAATAACTCGAAAAATTTAAATGCTGTTTATATATCAGTTAGGATTCTCTATGACCTCACCCACTAGGGTAGGATTCTCGGTTTCTCATTTTTGATTATATTTTGTCAAATATTTATTATTTTTTTAAATATAAGTTTAAATATATATTTTTTTGTTTATGAATACAAAAAAATAAAATATATATATATATATAATATATATATAT
Source organism: Listronotus oregonensis (assembly GCA_019359885.1). NCBI lineage: Eukaryota > Metazoa > Arthropoda > Insecta > Coleoptera > Curculionidae > Listronotus > Listronotus oregonensis. The sequence goes on along the minus strand of JAHBCN010003537.1, from coordinate 61,137 downwards.
ATATATATATATATATATATATATATATATATATATATATATATATATATATATTATATAATTTTATATATTTAAATAAAAACAATTTAAATTGTAAAATTCCAGTACTTGGAAAACCCCGGAAAAAAAACCAAATTTTGTTTCTTTTTTTTTTTTTTTAAAATTGGAAAAAAAAAGGGGACTTCTCTGGCTTTAATTAAAAAGGTTGAGAATTTTGGACGACGTTTCGTTTTTTTTGACCCATCAACTTTTTTTTTTTAAAACGGACCTGTGTTTTTTTTTTTTTTTTTTTTAACCCTTTTATCCCAATTAAAAAAAAAGTAAACACTTAATATTTATTAACAAATGGAAGCCCCTTAAAAAGATGGCGTTCCTTTTTTCTCATTGTCTCTTATGGAAAATATGTTTATTTAACAGAAAAATATTAAGTGTTATACATCGTTGAATTGGGATTACAACTGTTTTAAAAAAATGCAATAAACAATTGAGTGCCGCTTTTAAAAAATAAAGTTGATGATCTTAAAAACGACGTCTACGAAATTCAGCGTTGAGGCTGTTTGTGGGGCTTAAGAAGTGGCCATGAAAAGTGTCTTTTTTTTTTCCATATCTCTAAATAACGTCGGAAAAAAAAAAAAGAAACGAAATTTGTTTTTTCTGGATATCTCCGGAAGTACTGGGAATACAATCAAATATTGCCATTTTCCGACTTGTATCTTACGGTTTCCAAAATCCCCATGAAATCCTCGAATCTGACCCTATATATATATATATATATATATATATTTTAAATAAAAATATATATATATATATATATATATATATATATATATATATATATATATATATATAAAATAAAATATATATATATATATATATATATATATATATATATATATATATATATATATATATATATAATTATTTTATATATATATATATATATATATATATATATATATATATATATATATATATTTTTTTTATTTTTTTTTTTGTCTCGCACATTCATGAATAGACTTCGGGGATCAGCTACCTAGGGGGCACCTTTGCCCCTCGTCTCGTGAACAGGTGCAATAGAAAAAAAAGCGCAGTAATTTCCTCTCAGTTGTTACTTGTTTAATTTAGGTTTTGTTGCTATATTAGTATTATTATGTTTTAAAAGCCAAAATTATATCATTGTACTGTCCAATTTTAATAGAGGCATTAATTATCCAAACCCAGCTTAGATTTTCAAGATTCTATTACTGTATATGTATCAAAGCAAATTCGTTTGTTATCTTGTTCTATTATAGAAACGGCCTTTGTCAACCTATACGTTATTTCATCCCATATAAAATTACCAAAATCTTAATGAAGGAAAACCGTTTCAGTAGAAAAATTCATCCCTCCAGCATATACATTAATTAGGAGAATTGAAACGGTCAAAGAGAAAATTTAGCTCCACGTTGTTACTCTAGTTGTTACTTGTTTCAAATGATAACTAGTAATTTTTATCAATTTTTGACTTGACTGAAAATACTTTGATGGTTTTTACATTGGGGTAAGTCCGTATCATCTATTAATAAAAAAGAAATTAAAAAAATAAATTGACATTAAAAAAATAACTCAAAATTGTGCAAATAATATGTTAATTTAAACACATTTAATTATTACGTTTTCACATAACTATTTTTTTATATTGGAGGTAGGTTATAATAGTATATTACATACAAAGAGTGGTAAACCCTTTTACACACGATTTCAAAATTACAGTACAGGGGAAATACGTTTCAAAGTGTGTAATGGAAACACCCTCGAGTTGTGTACTATACTTTTTCAAAAAAACTTAAAATTTTAGTTTTTTTATAAATAAAGCAGAAGATTATGTAAACTTTAAAACAATACAAATAATAAAAACAAACATTTGCGTTGTCAAGGCGATGCTATTTGTTTCATAGCCAACTTTACGTAAAATCTTTTAAAGTTTTCAAGATTTTGGGGGCTCGCGGACTCATAATGGCAAAATTTAAAGGTAGTGGAAGTGTAGAAAACAGATTCAATAAAAAAAATCAAGTTCAGGTCGAAGATGATGAAGATTTTGACTTGCAAAATTATCAAGCCGTTGTTGAAAATCCCAAGGTTTCCTTGAGAAATATGGAAAAAGTACTTCCTGGAAATGAAAGACGCTCAGTCTGTAAATCTACTGCTGGAAGAGTTTTTTTTTTTAAAGACAAATCATTTTCATCCCTATAAACCCATCTTTGTCCACATTGCATCCTGGAGACTTTGATTTTCGGTTTGATTTTCAGCTTGGTATCAAGGTATGCATGAAGACGACCCGTATCTTTATAGAAAGAAAATAATTTTTTCTGACGAAGCTTGTTTACGTCAAATGGAGTTGTTAGCTCCCAGAACTATCGATGGTGGAGTACAGCTAACCCGCGGTTTGTTATCCAGTGTCGGGATCAGTTTCTTTTAAAGGCAAATGTGTGGTGCGGAATTTTAGATAATCAAATGATGAGCCCATTTTTCTTCCCACGGGGGTAAATATAACGTCGGATGTGTTTACCTTCATTTTTGGGAAATCAGTGGTCTGACTTTGTGTGGCCTTACACGTGACATTAGAAATACTTTGTGGTATCAACATGATGGTGCGCCCATGCCATAGTTCTCGAGCTGTTAACGAGTTTCTTCAGGAAATGTTCAGGGGCGTTGGATAGGAAGATTTTCCAGAAATTCATTAGCCGGCGAGGTCACCCGACTCTGACCCACTGGATTACTTCCTTTGAGGATATTTAAAGGAAAAAGTGTATACTCACCGACTGTTTCAAAATATCGATAGCTTGAAAGGATAATAACCCAGTGGCAACAGAATCCCTTAAGTTGTTTTGAGACAAGTTGTTTTCAAAAATTCTCAATTAACAGAAAAATGCATGGAAAAAGAAGGTGGCTAAATTAAAATTTTAATTATACTAATTTTCTTTTGTTATAAGTGATACATTAATTTGTTTATATTAAAGCTTTTTACTTTTTATTCCGTTCTGATTTACTGAAATACAAAAATATGTATTTTTTCGTAGGTGGCTGTGATTTCGTAATTAGATATAAAAATTAATTCTAAATAATTCCTTTAAAAATAACTTTTCTTTGAATATTGCAAGGCAAGAATTACTTTAGTCTTGGATAAATTTTACAGTTTTGTCGCTACTCTGTATACTGCTATTTATTTTTAAACTTTTTGCGTAGGGATTTTTAGTTTTAAATAAGCAGAACTTTTTCTACACATCAAAATGATTTTGTTTCGACTGTCAGTAAAAAAATTTTCCCATATGGCAAGAACTGCATTAGGACATGTATATATATATATATATATATATATATATATATATATATATATATATATATATATATATATATATATATATATATATATATATATATATATATATATATATATATATATATATATATATATATACTCCTTTCACTATATATATATATTACGTAACTGCCCTTACGCACAGTTTGAAATACTTACAGTATAGTGTTTGTAATTAGAAGTTACTGATAAAGTAGACGGTGGTATTAGGTTCTTACTAATATAGGAGTAGAAAAAACTTGTTACACAACTAGTAGTGTTATGAATCTATAACACAACTAGGTTTTGTAATAATAAAAAACAACTTAAAATATCTAAAAATATATTAATTTTTAATACAAATTTTTACTACTTATTATTATAAGTATAGAAAACACTTTTGGAAATTTCTTTAAAACAACCCCTGCTGTTGATAATGATGACGATAATAGTGAGGTCTAACTGTAATAAATGGGACTGTTGACTGGATTTTTGTCTTCTAAATATGTTGGGTATTTTTCTTACGACCTAGCACCACCTAAATTTTTAGTTAGAGAGCTTAATGACGTCACTCGTACTTTCTCTCTGCTGTAAACACATGGGTATTAAAATTTGCTACTCAAATTTAAACCGTCTCAACTAAAGTTTATCAAATGTGATGTTTTTCGGTGGTCCTTTTTTGGTGGACCAAAGTGACAGCTTTGATAGTTTGCGTTTTGCAAGAAAAACGGCAAATTTCAGCCAAGCTACAAAATATTTTTGTTGTGTTTTTAAAAGTTCGGTAGGCATTTTTCTGCAAGATTTTTCATAATTACTTTAACAATATATGCTAAAAAAAAAACAAAGTAAGGTTCTGATCATATGATAAACTTTTATGTTGGTACAAGAGTTAATACTTATTTAAATTGATCCACAAATGGTGGTGCAAACACCTAGGTACCAAGAAAAATTAATCCTCAATTTAGTCCTATGACTAATTAATGTTGAAGTAAGAAACATGGACTCCATGACATTTGGGATGGATGTTTATCAGCTTTTCAGGCTTTACAACAAATTGTATTAGACTATTTTGAAGACGTTGATAACGATAGCTCACATACTAAATTTCATTTTTTTCTGATAAAGGCAATTCAAAGTTATTTAAGAAAAACTATTTTGTAAAATCGTTGCATACCTGCTACATAGCAATGAAAATCAACCAGTAATAAATAAAATGTCTTGTTAACTTTTTAATTTACGTTTTACTTTGTATTAGTTATTTCAACATGTTAACAGTATTGAAGAAAATAATGGTTGTAATCATTTACAATAAATACAGTTATTACATTGAACTACATAATGAGATTTTTACATAATTGAATTTTATAGGAAGGTAAAACACACTTAAAACTGTCTAAAAATACGTTTTAACACAACACATTAAAACTAAAAAAGCTAATATTTTTAATTAGATGCTCAAACAGACCTCCGTTTACTGCTAAGCAATATCTAAATGTGATTATAAAATTCAGTTCTTACATTATGAAATTAAAATGCCGACAATTTTTGATAGCTCAAATTTGTATGAATAACATTTTTAATATGACCCCAAAGGAAGAAGTCGTTTGACGACAGATCAGGGAGACCCTAGCAGGCTAATTTGCTAGTTGTAATTTGAGTCCTATAGTGAGTCCATTAAACATTTTAAACATATTCCTTACTTATCGTGAATTGTGTGCAGGACAACCATCCATTTGAAACCAAATGTCTTGATTTTCAGGTGCAACTTCTTCCCAGTACCGGCCCTACTTGATTTTGTAATAGTTCTAAAAAGTTTTTGTTCCCAAATTGTGATTCAAGAAAAAAAAGATCAATAATCCGATGTCCAAATATACCCGCCCAAACGTTTACCTTTTGAGGGTATTGAGTCCTTGTAGATACAAATCTGTTTTTATTTTCTTTGCTCCAGTATCTGATGTTTTAGACGTTTGGTTCATTGTTTAATGTGAAGATGCATTTGTCACTATCGTTATTCGCCATTTCCATAACTTCAAAACAAAAATCTGCTCTTCGGATCTCATCGCCTTCCTTAATTCTTGATGTCTTTGATATTTGTACGGATGATATTTATATTTCTTTAATTTGCGTAGTACTGTGCTGTTATCCTTTCCTACAGCACATGCAGAAAGCTTGGTGCTAATTGCTTTATTTTCTTCTACATGAAGTAAAACATCTAAATCGGCATTATTTTCTTGAGCTCTTCCATCAAGTACATTATTATTTCGCTCTAGCAGTTACATTTATTAATAACAGTACCTTTTGTCTCAAACTTATGAACAATATTTTGAACTGTTCTTCTTGGAATGTGTCCGTCTGGAAAAAACGTAGAGAACATGTCGGATGCTCTTCGATAACTATTTTCCATGTAAAAACATTTAATCATTGTTATTTTCTTTAATACTGTAAAACATTTTGAAATAACTTAATACAAAGTAAAACGTCAATTAAAAAGTTGACAAGACATTTTATTTATTACTGGTGGATTCTCTTAAATAACTTTTAATTTTCTTCCTTATCAGAAAAAAGAAATTTAGAAAGTGACCTAATCTTATCAACGTCTTTAAAATAGTCTAATACAATTTTGATGTAAATTCAATAGAGGAGCCAATATTTTCAATGTATCAAAATTTACATGGGATTTCCCTGGCCAGACGCGATGCACCACCCGGTATATAAAATATATATATATATATATATATATATATATATATATATATATATGGCCGATACCCAAGAAATTTATTACCTTTGTTGTTTAACTGGTCGGCCAAGACTTCCCTCACTCATATTTTATATATATATATATATATATATATATATATATATATATATATATATATATATATATATATATATATATTTAGTTTGTTTTTCTTGACCGTTTGCAATATTAAACTTTATTACTTGTTTTTTGGGGTTTTTCAGTCATTTTTTAAATAAAAATCAATGTTTAATTGACGTTTCGGTTTATTTAGTTAAACCATCCATAGGTGAAAACGCCGCAGCTTCCGTCAGGGAAGAAATTCAAAAATACTTAAGCAGTATGAAACAGCACTCAAACACTTAGCACAAGAAACAAATAGAAAAATTTTTCTTGAGCTCTTCCATCAAGTATTCATTATTATTTCGCTCTAAGCAGTTGCATTTATTAATAACAGTACCTTTTTGTCTCAAACTTATGAACAATATTTTGAAACTGTTGTCTTACTTGGAATGTGTCCGTCTGGAAAAAGCATGCCAGAACATATCGGATACTCTTCGATAGCTGGCCCACCAAAGTGATAAAAACATTTAATCATTGTTATTTTTCTTTAATACTAGCAAACATTTTGAAATAACTAATACAAAGTAAAACGTCAATTAAAGTTGACAAGACATTTTATTTATTACTGGTGGATTCTCTTAAATAACTTTTAATTGCCTTATCAGAAAAAAAGAAATTTAGAATGTGACCTAATCTTATCAACGTCTTTAAAATAGTCTAATACAATTTTTGATGTAAATTCAATAGAGGAGCCAATATTTCAGTAACGTATCAGAATTTACATGGGATTTCTATATGGCCAGACTGGCGATACACCACCGGTATATAAAATATATATATATATATATATATATATATATATATATATATATATATATATATATATATATATATATATATATATATATATATATATATATATATATATATATATATATAAATAAAATCAATGTTTAATTGACGTTTCAGTTTATTTAGTTAAACCATCCATGCAGGTGAAAACATATAGCTTCCGTCAGGAAGAAATTCAAAAATACTTAAGCAGTATGAAACAACACTCAAACACTTAGCACAAGAAACAAATAGAAAAATTTTTCTTGTTAAATGCAAAAAAATCTAAAGGTTGTTCCAAGTTTATACAAAATAAAACAAAAACTTTAATTTTCATAAAAAACAGTCTGAAAGCGAATACCAAAGTATCTTAAATTTGTTTTATTTTCAAATTCTAAATATTTGTATAAGTGATTATTACTCAAAGCTAGAATTTTTATAAAAATGAATTAAATAAAATAAAACTGAAATATCAAACAAATTTGCTACCACTTTTATAGTTAATTTCTACACTAGGCAAGAATCTAAATATGAATATCTTTTCAACAAAATAAAAAACAAACACAAAAACAAAATTAATATATTAATGAAGGAACAAAATGTAATTCAAAGAATATACTTTAAATCAAAGCTGGATAACAAATTTAACAAAAACTTGTATTCGAATTACATTGAATATATACTCTCTCTTGGACTGAAAATTTTCTTTTAATAACAACATACAATCAAACTTTTCGAAAACACAATTGCAAATATCGAAGATGTGGCATTGAATCCTAAATCAAATGAAAAGGAATTAATTCGAAATAAAATCACAAACAGCAATAACAAATTATAAAAATAAAATAAAAAACTCTAGTAAAACATTAAAAAATCAATTAAATTTTTTTAACAAGAAACAAACAATTCTTAAGTAAAAATCAAAATTTATACACATTCTTTCTGCAGACAAAAGTAACAAAACAGTTATAATGGATAAGAGAAGACTAATAAAAAGATGTAAGATTTGTTAAATGACAGCCAAACTTATAAAAAAGAATCATCAGACTTAACTAATAATAAAATACAAACCAAAATTAAACTGCAATAGATGATAACAATTGGTTAAAAAGAAATATATAGAAAAACAATAAAAAATAAACTAATCTCTCATAATGGCTACCCTCCATATATATATGGATTACCTAAATTACACAAAATAATATACCCTTACGACCAATTGTGTAGTACCGTCGGCTCAGCTACCTATAATCTTTCTAAGTATCTATCAGACATACTTGCAAACATTCTCGGAAAAACTCAATATCATAAAAGATTCCTGGGATTTTCATAATTTTACAAAAAATCAGACAATACCTGAAAATCATATACTGGTTTCTTTTGACGTAGTATCTTTATACACAAATATTCAATAGACCTAGCAATTAACACCATTATAAAATGGGATGAAATAAAAAATAACACAACAATACCAATTAATGAATTCATTGAAGCAACAAAACTATGTTTATCATCAACATTTTCAATATCAAAAAAAAATTTTATTCACAAATATATGGCGTCGCAATGGGCTCCAATTTCATTACCATTGCAAATCTTGTAATGGAGAATTTGGAAACAAACATCATTAAATCCCTAAATTATAAGCCACACTTCTTCAAACGTTTTGTTGATATGATTGCATTCTTTGCTTATTCCACAAAATAAACTTCAATATACAGTAAATAAATTTAACTCTTTTCATCCCTAAAATACAGTTCACACATGAAACAGAAAACAATAAATCAATAAATTTTCTAGATCTTACTATACATTGCAAGATGATGGAAAAATAAAAACAAATTGGTTTACAAAACAGGTATGGTCTGGTAGATATTTAAGTTTTAATTCAAAATGTCCAATTAAATATAAAGAAGTGTAGTAAGTTCATTGGTTAGGCACCATGAGTTATCCAGTGGAAATCATAGACCCAAACAATTTGAAAAAAAATTTCGGAAATCCCAAAAAATAATAACTATCCAACTAAATTTACTGAACCGATCATTAAAGCACAAATAAATAAAATTTACAATTCTAACAAAGACAGTGAAAATACATCTGAAAATAAAAAATATATTTCCCTTCCATACACGTCCCTGATATAACACAAAAAATAAAACATGTTCTTAAATCTTACAAAACTCATATTGCAAAAAACCTAAAAACAATTCTAAAAATTTATTTACAAAACTTAAATCTACAATTGAAAATCCGAATCAAACAAATTTATTGTACAAAATCGACTGCCTTGATTGCACAAAAACATATATTGGCAAACAAGACAATACTTAAAAAACCAGGATTAAAGAACATCAAAAAGCATAAGATATCCTAACAGTAATGACACGACCCTGTCAAATCATGCACTTGATAACTTGCATAATTTTGACTTTGACAATATTAATATTTTGGAATTTGAAAGTAATAATAAAAGGAACATTAAAGAAATGATTCACATTAAAAAAAACACACAATACCGTAAATTTCAGAACAGACACGGAGGGTCTAAGCTCCATTACAACAATTTATTGTTGCAATAGAAATAATAAAGAAAAACCCAGATTTTGCACCCCAATAAAACAATTCTGTATAAATTAACCTAGGTAAGTACCAATGTTTGGTTCATAGTTTTTAAAAAAGATAAAAATTTCAGTATTATATCAACCACCGAACAAAAATGTAGTAGAATGTTATCTAGTGCTTGTAATTTTTACAATATAGTTGGTAAGTGTTTACTTTACAAATTATATACAATCATACTTTCTCAAAATTCATCATGTTAATTAAATACAATAATAGAAAAATATTTTAGATATTCTGATGATGGTTTAACTAAATAAACCGGGAAACGTCAATTAAACATTGATTTTTATTTAAAAATGACCAAAACCCCAAAAAAACAAGTAATAAAGTTATATATATATATATATATATATATATATATATATATATATATATATATATATATATATATATATATATATATATATATATATATATATATATATATATATATATATATATATATATATATATATTTTAAACTTTATCGCCCTGTAGTTCAAAAGTTAAGAAGTTTGGGACATATGTTTCTAGAAACTTTTTTTCGTGTTTTCATTCCAAGAGAAATTTTTTGCAATACTAAAGAAACACTCTGTATATTCCAGTTCTGACACACGTGACGAATTAATAACTTCCTTTCTTTGGGATCGTTTAAAAAAATTACAGAAAATGCGTAGCCACATCCTTTATAGTTAGATTTTTTATCACTGGGTCCGGGATAAAACAACAAACAGTATCGTGTGACAAACGGTTTTGCGGTTTCCTTTTTAGAACACAAACATAAATTTCCACGGCTTCTCTTTGACAAGTGTACTTAAAAGGGGAAACAGCATATGGAATATTTACGTGCTAAATAAAAAAAAAACATTTGTTGTGTTGTGTCGTGAAAAACAAGACGCAAGGATCGGAAAGTGATATTAGTCAAAATATTTTCATCTTACTAATGGTTTACAAGAAGCACATAAATGATAATTTTTGTTTTAATTTTTTCTTTTGTTATCTTGGAACGACAGTCCACGAAGGCTGAGGCCCAAGTACTAACGTACCGTGGGTGTCAAAAGTGTGGTAAGAAGTAGTATATTCACACGAAATCTAAATATTTGGAGATAAGGAGAAAACTTCTGCGGCTTCCAGGTTCCATATTCTGGACACTCCAGGGATGAAAAAACAAACAAAGTGGGACGTTCGGGGCTTCTAAAGTTTAATAATTTTGGTAGTTTAAAAGTGATTTTTTAAAGGAAGAGAACAAAGTTTGTTTGAATTGCCAAAGGACATAAAGTCTGTGTACAGTGTCTGGAAGTTTCACAAAACCCAAACAGACCATCGACTCGAATTTGATGTTTGTATGGTTTTTTAATCTTTTTGTGACTTCTCAGAAGAAAATCCACAAATCCTACTTGTCTTAGAGTTTCCCTGACTAAAGATGACAAATCGAAGTCAAAACCAGCTTAATAGCCCAGTTGGTGGAGTAAATTTTATACTATGAGCACAAGTAATTAGCAAACCGGCTGTTTTTTTTTTATAAGTAGTTTAGAGTATACTGATTAATATAAAAGAAAAGTTTATAGGTCAATTAATTTCCTAAAAAAGTCAGAAAAAATTCATTTTTTTTTAAATTCTCAAATATTTTGGTCTTCGATGAAGATAGAAAAAAAATACCGTCTTGTAGGGAACGTTTTTTTCTATGAAAAAAATATTTTGCATTTTCTTAGAGTTAGAAGTTTGTCCGCAAAAAATTCGATAAGCCATTAAGCCATCTTGCGCTAACAAACAAGCGATAAAATTCCCGCTTTAAATTTAAAATCATAGCATTCACTCGATTACCTGTTACAACACCCAGAATAACTGCTCTAGGGTGTTGAAGTAAAAATTTAAAATCAAAATTTTATTTTTTTCAAGAATTTTCAAAAAAATCATGAAAATATATATTTTTTTTTCTTTAATTTTTCGTGAGTTACACAATAACAAATATAAATTAAAAATCATTATTTAATTTATTTTTAATTAAATCAGTAGAAATTACATGTTGCAAAATTACAAATCATCTACATTGTTTTTATCATTATCACTGTTTTCAGCATCAGACTTGTCAGAACTTGTCTCTATTTGTAAGTTGTGCAAAATTTTGCATGTATCAGGATACAAGTTGTTTTATTACGGTACTCCATATAACTTAAGCAATAATATACCATTTTGAGTGTCTTGGCAATTTAAATTTACATATGTTTACAGATTCTTAAAGTATCTTAGTTTACCTACAATTAAAAAAACAACTCCCCGAATAAGTGGATTTTCATAATTTTCACAGACCATATATTTATAATGCTAAGTAACCTCTGTCTCCGTGGACCCCTTCCGTACGGCTAACGGTAAAAAAACACTTTTGCTTCTATTTTTTTGTCCCAGGGGTGGGGAATTCAAAAACGGGTTCGTTAGGTTCTAGCCATTGCTAAAGACTACCACTATTGCCAAATTTCATGATTTTAGCTCAAGCTATAACTTCAGTATCACGTGGACAGACAAATAAATATATATACACCTACCTACATAATTATAAATATATCCACATTAGCAAATTATATATATATACATTGATAATCTTTAGATTTTAAAAAATTTCTAAATTCCGACAATAGCTGTTCATAACGAGACAAAATTATTGAGTGAAAATTTTTATTCGTGGATCAGTCACCTAAATAACAATTTCCCGAATTAATTTTTTTCAGAGAGAGTTTAATGATATTTAAAAAAAATAATATCTAAACCAACTCACTTTTCTATTCTAATATATATATATATATATATATATATATATATATATATATATATATATATATATATATATATATATATATATATGCATATATATATATATATATATATATATATATATATATATATATACAACAGATCATATTAGATTGGTACGTCAAACCAACCAGTTCTGGTAGATATATGAACTATCATTCTAATCACACCAGTAAAACTAAAATTAACCTAGTTTTAGCCTTGAAAACACGTATAGAAGAATCTCTCATCCATCCCTCAGACTTGCTAAATTTTAAGAAATTACACAACATTCTCTTATCCAACTCATGCTAAATAAATTGCTCAACAAATTAATCTTTTGCACCTCTCAAGTAAGGAACCCAGAATCACATAACAATGGAATCTCACTAACATTACTGCTTTGAAACACAATCACAAACTTTTTTTTCTATTCCCTTCCTGCATAAAACAAATTTCTAATCAAATTACAAAACTATTTAAACATGGACCCTCTATTAAAATAGCATATAAACAAGCCAAGACAGTGGGACTGTTTCAGTAAATTAAAGGATAAAGACGAAATAAAGAAAACATCAGATGGCTGTTTTCATTATTCCTTGTTCTGAATGTGATATTGTATATATAGGACAAACCCCTAGGGTTCTAAGATAGAATTACATCACACAAAAGTGACTGTAGACTAAACAAAAATGCTTGTGCGTTAGCAGAACAGCCGCAAATCAATCCAGGTCACCTTTTGATTTACCAGCAAACAAAAATACTGGATATGGCGAAAGTGACTACAATAAGAGATTGTTTTAGAAATGACTGAAATTTTCTTGCAACCTAAAATCTATTAATAAAAGCAGCATCAATGATTTGAGTGCAATTTATTCAATTTCTTAACTTTAAACACTCAAACTAATCAAAATAATAGTACTTTAACACTCTATTTAGAACTTACTAATAATACTCTTTCATGGGGGAGAGTCAAGGAACAAAATCACAATTTCTTCTTTTCCTTTTTTCTTCAACATCCACTCATACTTATAAACATCAGCTTGGGTATATGGTTGACGGACGCATGACTTGGTGTGCTCCGTCTGCCAGTATCCATAGTTGCCTGGAGTTCAATTCTAGGTGATCCACTGGCAATGGATTGGATTGGAAGTACGAATTTTAACGGAGAATCTCCGAAAAAAAATTTCACATTATAAATAATATAATTTCATAATTATTGACATTAGGAAAATTTTTTTTTCTGTTTTTCTTAGAATTTCAAATATCAATCACATTGTAGTTACCCTTAATACCTATAACATGGAGGCAGGGATGTTAGACACATGTGTGGTTTTGTTTTGGTTTTTCTTTCCTTCTTTTTTCTTTTTTTTTTTTAACCTTTTTTACATGAACATTTTTGTGATCATAAATCCTACTTAGATTCACCACTTTCAAGTTGCTCAACCTATCAAGGTTTTGTAAATATCACCGACCAGGTGTGGTTTAACTAACCTATGTTAACGAACTGAAATGTGGCGGTCTTTAGCAACAGATTAATATAAAACACAACATTCATATTTCTTTGTGTAATACCATCATATCGATTTTACTACCTTCAAACCAGTACACATTTTGCAAAAATAAAATTATTTTAACATAATAATTAACAACATGGAACAATATACGTAATATATTACACAAGAATGCCAACTGTTTTTCACACAATGGAGTTATTTTCCGCTTAATGCGAGTAGCAGTAAGTAGATATTATCATATTTAATTAAAATAATTTTTTTTTGATTACAAAAGATAATTTATCTTTCTTAAAGGAAATATATTTTTTGAATGTTTTTTTCTTTTTTCTGCTTTTCTTAATATAAACAAGCTCATTCACTAATGAGTACTTCCATTATTGTAGCCCTGAGGAAGAAAATAAAGTTTTCAAAGCTTGGAGGTAGCACAAAGCATTTCGTTTAACAAGCCCTCTAGGACTGATATTAATAAACTAAATTTATTATATATATATATATATATATATATATATATATATATATATATATATATATATATATATATATTTATATATATATATATATATATATATATATATATATATATATATATATATACATATATATATATATATATACCTATATATATATATATATATATATATATATATATATATATATATATATATATATATATATATATATATATATATATATATATATACAGGGTGTCCCAAAAGTAATGGGACACAGAGCAACAACAGATACCTTAGGTTAAAATAATGCAATTTACGTAAACTTGCCTCATCCGAAGCTAATAATAACAAAGATAGAGGTGTTAAACTTTAATTTGGTTTTCGTTTATTCTTAATAATTCTTTAACTGATGACCTGGCGGTACAAAATTTGGGATATGGGGTTTTTGAGGCGAGAAATTTAAATTCGTCCACGCTTTTGATGTTGCTACTAGGGCGCCAGCTGCGGACCTACCTTACTTGTTTTAAATGTCGTGTAACTTTTTTAGGCTTAGAATATTGACATGTTTATTAGAAGAAATAAGTTACTATAGAATTCATCTACATTAAAAATGTATACTTTATTTAAGTCTCTAGGGCAACCGTTCTCGAGATACACTTTAAGGATCTTGCATTTTTTTATAAATGAATTTTATCAATTGTTTTCAAACTTTGCATAGTGATAGTTCTTAACACTGATCAAAGGTCTTCAGGGCACAAAACCTGAAAACGCCTCCAACCCCCAAAATCCTCAAAGGTCACTGGGAGTTTGGAGACCTTTGAGGGTGATTTTGGGAGTTGGAGGCGTTTTTGGGTTTTGTGCCTAAAGAGACCTTTGATCAGTATTCAAGAACTAACTCTAAGACTAAAACAATTGACCAAAATTCATTTTCCATAAAGAATTGCAAGATCTTTTAAAGTGCGTTTATCTCGGAGACATTGCTCTAGGGCAAATAAAGTAACCATTTTGATACGAATAGATTTATAGTAACTTCCATTTTTAATAAATGAGTCAATATTCTAAACCTAAAAAGTTACATTATTTAAAACAAGTAGTAGGCCGTAGCTAACTTTTCCCTCTAACAGCATCAAAACGTGGACAGTCAAGGCTCTCGCCTCAAGCTCCCAGATGTCCCAGGTACTGTACCGCTAGATGTCATTGGTGAAGAAATTATTTAAAAAAGAGAAACAAGGTGGGTTTAACACCCTGCTAATACTGTTATTATGCTCGGATAGGAACTGAGTTAACGTAAATTGCATTATTTGACCTAGAAATCTGCTGTGCTCTGTGTCCCAGCTTTAGGTTTTTTTTACCTATATATATAAAATTAAACTTTGTAAGCTTTGTTATAAATAATAACAAAAGTTTTAGATTTTCTTTGGGCATAAGAGACTCCTTATTAAATGAAAAGAAAAATAAAATATCCTGGTAAGTATAAGTCACCCAAGGTTGGTTATTTAAAATTACAACGCCTCCAAGTAATCGGATCAGTAACGGAAAATAAATCATACCGGTAAGTGAAGTGAGTGTTTCACTTCAAATTAGTGTATTTCAAATTTCAATTCAACATTTCGTAAGTACGTATCAGAATTATAATGTAATACGCGCTACTCTAAAAATAGCTCTTACGCAGCCTATCAGGCGTCCCGTGCGTAGTATGCTATAGAATTATTAAATTAATTTTTTTGCGGACAAACTATGACTCTGACAAAAAAAAGTGCAAAACGCCTTCTTGGTAGAAAAAAACTTTCTCTACAAAACGGTATTTTTTATTTTCCATTATATTAATCTTATCCCAAAGTATTCTGGAATTTTGAGGAAAAAAAATGTTTTCGAAAATTTTTTTGACTAGGAAAGCGATTGACTGATTGAAACTTTTTCTCATATCAACAAATATACTCTAAACTAATTATAAAAAAATCCATGCTCAGTTCGTCCACCAACTGGGCTATAAAATATTCTGGACTTAGCACAAAACTAATTTTTCCATTGGTTTTTGTACATATGGTAAAAGTATTTTCCTCTTTGCAAAGACGAAACTTTGGTCGAATTTGGAGGCAAACGCATATTGAATTTGACATTTTAGAATTCTGATTTTCCATTGACCTTTCCGTCAGTGTGGCAAAACTCCACCTTTATACAGTACGAAGATCTCAGTATAGCTTTCCACTTTTCTAGTTCTCATCACTTAGGCAAAGAAGCCTAGGAGCTGGTCTTATATCACAAATTAAAAAAAAAACAAATATTACTACAGAACAATCCAGTTTTCAAAAGATAAATTTTGTATAAAGGATAATATGTGGGTCAATTTAAATATTAGAAAATTGTATTAATTATGCATATTCCTATACTGCAATGCCATTTAAACTATTTATCCTTGGTGCGGTATAACAAGGTATGTCATATAAATTGGATATTAATAATCAAATATTAGTAATACATGACGTTCGTAACCGACCAATTCGTGACATCAATAATTTTCGTTTGCAATTTGCATAACTAAAATGTTAATTAGTCAGCAATATTGTCAAATAAATATATTCATACATTTACATGGTTTACCATTTCGAGTTTGTAATTAAAAGTAATGAGAAGGTACATTTACAATTAACAAATATAACAATATTTAATTTTGAAATATATTTATTTTGTTTTTGGAATTTGTTTTTGATGAAAATCTTATCAGTATCTATTATATTAAGTGTTTTATTGCAAAGAAAAGCAGTTTGATGTATTAGTAAAGCTAGTCTAAAGACTCGTGTAAACCATTATTTATTTCAAAAAGAACTTTACCACTTACTTCTATCTATGTTGTAAAAGCTCGAGAATGTCCTGGTGAACGAGGAACTCACCAAACTAAAAAAGAGGGCAAGGAGAGAATACAACAGGGCATCATCGGATAGGGAATCATACAAGAAGGCTCTTACCGAAAACAACAAGACATTAAGGAAACCTAAGAGAAATTCATGGAGAAGGCACTGTAAGGAAATCGAAGGAACTCTCGAGGCAGTCAGACACCATAGGATTCTTTCGGAAGAACCTCAATCACAAATATTTACTTTAATAAAATCCACAGGGGATCACACAAGAACGGCAAATGAGACCATGAGAGAACTACTCAGGGTACACTTCCCGGGATGCAAGATAACCACGTTCAGACCTGGGAAGCCCAGAATATTTCTCCAGGGAGAACTGGCAGGTAGCAAAATCAGTCATTAACGTAAACAAAATTAAATGGGCGATAAACTCATTGAACCGTATAAATCGCCAGAAACAGGATGGCATTTATCAGTAATGCTCAGAAAGGACCAGAGCTTTTACTATAGACCTGTCATTTTAAGAAGGAGTCTACTCTGGACTAAATACCAACAACCTGGAGATAATCGAGTAGCATATCTAACCTGGGAAAACGGCAGGATGCCGGACTTGAGTCAAACCAAGCACAGGGAAAAGGGAATGGATTGACAAACACGAGGACTTGGAAACCTTGTAAATTAGACATGGAAAAAGCTTTCAAGGGCATCCAAAAACGAAGAAGAAATACTCAGAAAAGTAGGAAAACACTTCCTACATAGGGTTACTGACACGATAACCTAAGAGGCCCCACCAAGATAACATACAATGGTGACCCAAGTTGCGGAATGTGCGACGAGGGGAAAAACAGCCTACCATATCCTGTGCAAATGTAAAGCGTTGAATGACCAAAGACAGACATTATTTGGACAACCGAAAATGAGCCCACAGGAATATTTCAACCAACCAGTCTCGAGGTCAAGACGGCTCCCAGAAAAGAAGAAGAAAAAAAGATGTTGTAAAAGCTGTGTCTTTAATATACAATATTTACATCATCATAATATACAATACAATTATTAATACTAAAAATTCTTTGCACCATAAAAGACAACTTAACCTTCCAAATCCATGTAAATCGAAGATCTACTTTAAAGTACACACAACATCAAAAGTCTTGGACCCCCCGTATATAATCTATTTGCTGTATGTTTATTGCGTTTTTGTTGCTAGGCAAAAAAAATTAGATATTTGGTAAATAAATAAGATTAAAAATATTGACAGATAAATGATTTTTGATTTTTTATAAATTTTAAAACCTATTGGTCAGTTTTATTAAATATTTGAATTCAGTAAATTTCATAATTTTCTTTTAAAATAATGCCAGGACGAAAAATTAATGGTTTTGATAGGGCAATAATTGTTGCTATGCATGATGCTGGATATTCCAATCATCATATACACAGGATGTTAAACATTCCAAGATCGTCAATTCTGCGAACAGTTCAAAGCCACCAAGAATTTGGGACAGTTGAAAGAAGTCCACGTAGTGGTCGACCTCGAATAACACATGAAAGGGAGGATCGATATTTGGTTCAATATGCCCGTAGACATCGAACTGCTTCAGCTCCAGCCCTTAGAGCTCACTTTCAAGGTATGTTTAACGTATTATCTCGTCCTCTACAGTTAGAAGAAGACTGCATCTGACAAATCTTCGTGCAAGAAGGCCTTTAAGGGTACCTACACTACTTCCACGACACCGAGCTGTCCGCTTACATTGGGCGCGAGAACATAGGGAATGGCTTTTGCGGCAGTGGCGATGGGTCTTATTTACAGATGAAACCAGAATTTGACTGCAGAGTGATGACAACAGGCAAAGAGTCTGGCGAGAGCCAGGTCGTCAAGGGAGACTAAATTTTCCTCGAGAGGTTGCTCCCTATGAAGGAGGGACAGTAATGTTTTGGGGAGGAATCATGTTCAATCGCCGAACGCCATTAATTGCTATACCTCAGAATATGACAAGTCGACTTTATATTAAAAGTGTCATCAGGCCCATTATTTATCCATTACGCAACATTTTGGACGAGAATTTCATCTTCATGGACGACAACGCCCGGCCACATCGCGCAAGAACGGTTCATGAGGCACTTGAACAAGGACATACCAGCCGACTAGACTGGCCAGCTAACTCGCCGGATATGAATCCGATTGAAAACATGTGGGATTTTGTCTCTAGAGCGGTTCACAACCGCATTAACTTACCCCAAAATGCGGAAGATTTAGTTGCAGCGGCAGAAGAGGAATGGAACAATATTCCTCAAGGAATGATCAACCGCTTGATTGTTTCAATGCATACTCGTGTCAATATGCTACTGAAAAACAGAGGAGGTCATACTGACTATTGATTGATGTTCATCTTGGACAAAAAAAACTGTTTTGTCGATTTTTTTTGTAATGAATTTACTTAGGAAATGCAATATTTATTTCTTATGTTGTTTAAATAATTGTTTATATTGTAGGAGCACCTTTTGAAAGAATTGCCATAGACATAGCAGGACCATTTCCAACAAGTAAATCTGGGAATCGCTATATTTTGGTAGCGATTGATTACTTCAGCAAATGGCCAGAAGTCTACGCAATACCAAATCAAGAAGCTACCACTGTTGCCGACGTACTATTTCAACAATGGATTTGCCGATATGGAGTACCAAGAGAAATACATACTGATCAAGGTAGAAACTTTGAGTCCGATCTATTCAAGAACCTCTCTAATCTCCTGGGTATCCATAAAACCAGAACTACACCCCTTCACCCGCAGTCAGATGGAATGGTCGAAAGATTTAACAGAACTCTTGATAACTACCTGAAAATTAAGGTAAATGACCAACAAAGTAACTGGGACACCTGTATACAGCCGTTTTACCTAGCCTATCGCTCCGCAGCTCACGAAACAACTGGAACGTCACCTGCAAAAGTCATTTTGGAGCGGAGTTATGCCTTCCAGTTGATTTACTTACTGGACGACCTTCTACCAATGAAAACCAGCAGAAGATTATGTAAGTCAACTCAGTAAACAGCTGCAAGAAATACACGAAGGGGTTCGCAATAAGCTACAAAAAGAAAGTGACCGTATGAAGTCCCGCTATGACTTGAAAGCTAATCATAAGGGATTCATTGTCGGTGAAAAGGTTTGGTTATACAATCCAAGAAGAACCAAAGGGCGTTCACCGAAACTGCAGAAGTCATGGGAGGGACCATATAAAGTAGTAACCCGGCTTAATGATCTGGTGTACCGAATTCAGAAGAGCCCACAGGCGAAAATGAAAGTTGTACATCTAGAACGGCTGTGTCGCTATCAAGATCGAGAAGATACTTGATCTTGGGAGGGGGCAATGTTACAGACTTTAGTTAGTGTTTAGTTATTAGAAATATAAAAGGTTAGAATTATTTTATTTAGGTTAATAATTTATTTATAATAGGTTACCTTAGTTTTTCCCTTTTTCGACGGTCATTGCGGATTATCCTGAGGGCGCTGGAGACATCCTTTTTACACTTTTCTTACATCCTGTAGTAAAAGAATCCTTCCAGCTAATTCTAGACTTTTCCAGACTTTTCCATTCTTTTCCACTTCACTATAAAAAGCGCGAGGAAAATCCGCACGGGCCAGTTTAGTTTTGCATTTCACAGAGATAAGAAGTTGACAGATAGTTAAAGGTTAAACAGTTGTCACAATATTGTTATTGGAAAAAATAACTTTACAAATACACATACTTTAAAAAACATTTACCATTTTATTTAAAAAGAAATAAATTACCGAATACCGTTGGGGTTCAAGACTTTTGATTTTGTGTGTAATTCACTCGTAAAACGGATTTCTTAAGAATTAAATAAAATTGAAATAAAGGATTAATTAAAGTGTTATTTATTTATTTATTTAAAAAAATTATCGTTTGTGAAGCAAGATATTAACAATCAAATTGTGCATAATTAACATAGTCGATATCACCAGTTGCGAAAAATTTTACTTTTCGTAACTAGTTATAAAAATTTGAATTATTTTGGCATTTTTTATGAGTGTTACGTTTTTAATAAATAGCACATTAAGTATTCCCTTTAATTTTTAGGGATGAGTTTCAAATTATTTTGTATGTAAGCTTTATAAGAAAGGAGGGTTAATAATATCATTGAATAAAAAATAATAATGTTAGGGTAAATTATCTGGAACAATACTTATAATTTAATATTTATAAAGGATATACGTAACAAGCCTTGTACCTTAATGATAGTTTTAGTAAAAAGTCTATTATTTTGTCGATTTAGCTGCGGCATTATTACAAATAAAACGGTTCATTATTGGTTTGTAATTATGAGTGGAACGAATTGTTTCGGAATTTTAATAAATAAAGAATAAATAGTTGTCATAAATAATTGTTTTTTATATTTTAAATGAAACTTCTATTAATGTTTTTATTGATATGTCTTTTCCTTGTATTAATTTACTTTGTTTTATATTATAAACTATTTATAGTTAGCCTGTTAGCCAGTATTATAAAAATTACAAGAGATTTAGTCGTAATTATACCCATTGTAATGACATCATTTTTGTTTTTGTTTGTTTAGTATATACCAAACAGCGGTGACAACAAACTTTAAAAATTATGTCCGATGATTATTTATTTTTTATATTTTTGGTTATGTGAACTATCCCTCACTGTCTATTAAAAACATTGGTGTGTCAACTTGTTGTCGAGAGTTAATTCGAAAAGTTTTAAGTAATGCTGAGAAAACTATATAATAGTTACATTGTTAGTTAAATGAAAAATTCTGGCTTTTTTCAACTGAAAAGAGCCAGTCCGAAACGGAATCGCACTTTAAATTAAGAATGTAATACGGCGAGACGCAGATGCAACAAAATTGAGCCCAACAACGATAGCAAATATAGAGAAGAATGGGATAAAATCACACCAGGATTACGTTTTTAGTGTGTCTTCCAAGCAAAAACCAAAATGACAATATATTTGAAAAATATTATTCGGGACACAATTTATTCTATGTGCGCCAAAAAAGAATATGTAACATTGGTAACACAAAAGTACAGGAAAGAAATTGAATATTTTCGGCCGAGTGATGATCGCGTTGTTAAATATAGCAATGGACTTAGTAATTGTTAAAAGTTAACAACGGTTTAGAATGTATAACAAAACGTCATTGTTAGTGTTATTCAATGATTTTAGTAGGCAACCTGTCAAAATCT
Organism: Listronotus oregonensis; assembly: GCA_019359885.1. Classification (NCBI taxonomy): domain Eukaryota; kingdom Metazoa; phylum Arthropoda; class Insecta; order Coleoptera; family Curculionidae; genus Listronotus; species Listronotus oregonensis. The sequence continues at coordinate 38,726 of JAHBCN010003537.1, read as the reverse complement.
GTCATATCGATTCCATCGATTCCTTAAGATGATGGATTAAAAGTATAGGCTTCAGGTAAAAAAATCAAATAATAAAAAAAATACTTATTGGATTTGTCAGATATTGTTCATAACAGAATTAATATTTTTTAAGGGAGTTTATCAAAAATAGAAATTTAGATCCGAAATGTTTTACTAAAGTTTTTATTGACGAGACATTGATTTTTAGCAAAAAATGTTTATTTTTATTTATTACTCAAAATAATTATTAATTGTTATTAAGTTTGTCAATATATAAATACTACAAGATTATTTTTATATTTTGAAATTGTAAGTGTATGGGCTAATGTAATAGCTATTTATGTATCAAGGGCGTTACTGGGACTATAATGCCCTGAAGGTCGAAATAGCCCGAGGGCCTCTGGCCCGAGGGCTAGATTTCAACCTGATGGGCATTATAGTCCAGTAAAGCCCATGGTGCATACAATGCTTTATGTTTTACCCAAAAAAAGAGTTTTTCAATGACTAATTACATTATTTATTCGCAATAAAAAAAATAAGTTGCACCTGTACCTGTATACGTAAGTAGATAATGACTGGTGTTAAGTTTGACTTTGATGTTTCTGTCAGTTAGTCAGTTGGCATTTTTTATTTAACGATTTGCTCAAAATGGAAGAAATTCCACAAAATATAAGAGAAAAGGCCATAAAAGCGACCGAAAATCTTTTGCCAGTTAAAGCAAGGCAACAGTATGATCGGGAGTATGGCATATTTGGTATTTGGAAAGATGCAAACGCAATTCTTCAAATAACCGAAAACGTTTTACTGGCATATTTCCAGGAACTGGTAAGTTATTGATTTTATTTTAATACATATGTTTGACAAACTTTATTATTTTTAGTCGGAAAAATACAGTCCGAACTCTCTCTGGACCAAGTATTCCACCCTAAGGTCTACGTTGATGGCCTATGAAAATATAAACATTTCGCAATACCATCGTCTCATATCTTTTTTAAAAGTTAAGTCGAAAGGATACGTCCCGAAGAAGTCTAAAGTTTTGGAAGGAGAACAAATATTAAAATTTATTAAGAAGGCTCCTGATGATATCTACTTGGTACACAAAGTCATATTGGTAATGGGTGTTTTTGGGGGTTTAAGACGAGATGAGTTGGTCAAATGACCATTGATGATATTGAAGATAGAGGGAAAATCTTGGTTACAAAGGTACCAGAAACTAAAACTTCAACTTCAAAAAGTTTTACTATCATTGAAGAAGATTTAGGCGCTTTAAATTTAATAAAAAAGGACACAACATTAAGACCAGCTGGAATAAAGGAGCGAAGATTCTTTCTTACCTATAGAAAGGGTCGATGTACAGGGACAACCCATTGGAAAATACCATAGGAAGCGTCCCAACATTGATCGCAAAATTTTTAAAACTAGATAATGCAGAAGCTTACACCGGCCACTGTTTGCGTCGCACATCGTCAACTTTGCTTGTTGAGGCAGGTGCTTCGTTTGAAACGCTAAATCAACATGGGAAATGGAAAAGCTCTTCAGTAGCTGAAGGATATATAGAAAAAAAGTATTTCATCCAAAAACAAAGTAGCCAAAATGATTGCCAATTCAGTTAATTCCGAGGTTAATTCCGTATCGACTATTGAAAATTCTTTAATGGACTGTTCTTCTATACAAAATAGCGTTAGTGCTACCACCGTTGCTACCATCACAAAAACACCGACCATTCTATAGTGGATCAGCTACATTTTCCGGGACATTTCAAAATTGTAATTTTTATTTTGGAAATAAAGTTTAATTTTTAGTATTGTTTAAAGAAAAAATTATTTTTTTATTTTAAACTTGATCTTTATTGTGAGAGAAATAAAATTGGATAAGCAATAAAATTTCCATATTAGCGCATTAGGGCATTATAAGCGGGCATTATCATAATGCCCGCTTATAATGCCCTAGGTGTGATAGCAGGTATTATTGCTATCAAAACATATTCCGTTTCTAAGGTATTATAGATCAATAATAGATAGGTAAAACATAAAAATTATAATATACTGCTAAATCATCATTTGGTAATTTCTGAACGTAAATTTTTCAATCTGATAATAATTGACAAAAATATCTAATTATCTATTTTTACACCATGCGTTTTTTTACCTGGATGGCGTAACTACAAATGACTACAATCCCGATTTTAGAGCAAATGTATTGGCATATTCGCAAGTTCGATTTTTGAAACAACTGAAACGGTTAAAACAGATCGCGACTAAGTTGATCCGTCTCGGAGGTGTTTTTTTTTAAATTTTGGCGATTTCAGTACACCTTTGTATTTCGGCTTTCTTTTTTACCCAGCAGTTGAAAATGTATAAAATTTGCAATTAATTTTATTGGGAAACACATGGTCAAATAGTATACAGATTGTCCTATTTAAAAAGACAACTTTGGATTATACTCTTAGAACCATAAATGATAAAAGATTATTAAGTACGCCACTTGCTTCTGTGTAAAATCTACATAAATTTGCTATATTCAATTTGTTTCTATCTTTACCGACAACCGAATTTATTTAGCATTATATTTTTGCGGAAATTTCAAAATAAAAATTTTTCTCATAAAAGTGTTTAACTTAATTAACTAAATAATTTAGTGTGAATCTCATGTCTCATTTTTAGGTTAAAAAAATATAAAAATCTCAAAGACGCCAATAAATTACTGTTATGACAATAAATTTCAAAAAAATCTTATATGATAAATTGAGTTTCACAATAGTTATTGATATGACATAACGTTTTATATAATAAATTAATTTATAAATAATGTTTATAGCTTGAAGCTCACAATCTGCAGTGCAGAGCATAAATCTTATTTAAAGGCCATAACATTATTTCTAAAAGCTGGATTGTTTCGCCATAAGCAAATGCAAAATTTCGAACCTTTAGGTCAGACTTGTTCTGTCTTCCGGAAAACGAATCAGTATGCCAGGACGTCTGGATTATTCGCTTGCTGGATCTCTATCTTATACAAAGTAGACTGAGTTTATTTCGCTACAAAGTCATAAAGTGTGTGGGCATCGACGATTTCGACTGTATGATTTCTCTAGATTGGTTTATCGTTGGTGATAGCAGGATGCAAATAGCCTGTAGTTTTTTAAATATATTTGCTCAATTAGATGTTAAAATTTAGTTAGTAATTGAGCTTTATCGTGCCTTTTATGCATGTGCAACTGGATCTGTGTGTTATCAATGATATAGTCAATTCTGCGGATTAGAGTAAAGAAATAGAACGTATCTTAGAATAAGTAATCTGGTCCTTTATGTGCCTTTTTAGCGATGTGCAACTGGAAAACAATTCAATAAGTAATCCAATGATATATAAATTTCTGGGTATTAATAAAAAAATATTTAGGAGTTGCTACGTAAAAGTCGTTTTCCAGAAATTAAATGGTCATGTGGTTCGAAACGTGCACTAGGCCCTCAATATGGGATATGCTTTCGGGGTTCATGCGCCCATGACTTGTTTATTAGTTTGTTTGTCTTGCACAACAGAGCTATAAGGTTTATATGTGAAGCAAAACATCTAGAATCTTGCAAACCTCTTTTTTTGGCTGACCTTGAATTTTTCAACAATTTTAATTTTGTTTTGGACGGAATTTTCAAGGTAGCCCACCGCTACTGATGATGATTAGTTGAAAATTAAATTATTTAAAAATTAGAACATATAGTTTTACATAGCATCGTATATAAAAATTATTGAAGTTGGTACTTATTAATGAATTCTAACAACCGTTATTGATGCTGCAAACGGAAATGCTAGAATTGTGAAAATTTGTTTTTCAAGTTGTTTAAATTGTACAATTTATATAAATGTAAGTAAATAAATAAACGTTGACGTTACCTCTTCAAAATTTGACATTTCACTTTTAACACTAGTATTTTAAAATGTTACTTTAAGGCACTAGTCCTTTAAAGTAACATTTTTAAGGCGACTAGAGTGTTGAAAAATTGAATTTTTAACACGTTTGTAAGAAAATAAAATATATTACATAACAAGCCAAAGGCGAGTTTTGCATTCCAACTAAAACCGTTTACCACTCGAGTTATGTATAGTATTTTATCTACAACCGTCAGGTTTTTGTGATGATAATTTTTTACTTTTTCTCAATTTTACACTAGAAATTGAATAAATTACCAGTTATCTCAATCGGTGTGAGCAATTGTCAAATTGACACCACGCAAAAAGAAACCATTAAATATAGGAAATGTGAGCAACTCGACTATTACGTTTAATTTTTAGGTATATTATCAGTATGTTAGGTAATTTACGTGGAGAGTAATAATTGTTAAACGACGTTTGAATAAACGATTTTTAAAAAGTCCTTAGTACAAATAATCTTACAGCACTAGTGCGGTAAAGTAACAGTTACCACACTAGGGCGGTAAAGTGACACTTATCACACTTAAAATAGTGTTTGCAACCTTAGTTACTACACGGTTGTAGATAAAATATTTTAAGGACGTTTTCGCATCAAACATTGTTAAATAATTGCAACAACGTCACTTTTACGCTAAACAGCTAATTAAGCCAGCTACTCAATTAATTTTGTACAGCTTTAGCCTTTTGACTAAACAAATGTTATTCATACCGCCAAGTATTTGCTTCATTTCTGCTATTAGAACGGACAATCAGTCATTAGTTGATGAAGTTTGCGTTTACCTGCATGGACAGATTACAGTTCTATTGTTAACGGCAACAATGGAGTGAAGCATATCGGACGTCAGTCGAAGTAATAATAGGAAAATAAGATATTTCATTGGATTCGCGTATCAGTTTTGTTAAAGCCAACAACAAAGGGCTCTTAAAAGATAATATTTGGGTTTTTTACCCGTCTTGACTATGGAGGGTAGAGGGAAGAAGAAATATACTAACGTAACATGGAAAATGCAACACCCAGAATTATTTATTGAATTTTGATAAAAACTTGTTAACATATTTGCTATAATGAAAATATACGCTGATAAAATTTTGAAGGCATTCCGAGCCCTACTTTTTTTGTAAAGGCTTTTTTCAATATATCAGGGTCCGCAAAATATAAAAATGTTAACTTAATATTCAGTAATTTTTCTATGTTAAATTTGTTTGGCTCCATTTGTTTCATTGTTGTTTTATTGCATTTTTATACCTTGAGTTCGCAGACGCGCTAATTTCACTTAATTTTCCGGGTTCCGTAAAGACGGATTTTCTTTTAGAGAAATTGCTAATCAGGTGAATCAAAACAAAGCAACTGTAATAAGATGTTGTCGAGCGTGGTTCCAAGAAGGCCGAAATCGATTAGTTAGAGATACTGGTCACCAAAGACAGACTACAGAGCGACATGTTCGGTATTTGAGGCAACTAACCCCTAGAGATCGATTTTTCACAACAAGGCCAGTTGCGAACAAGTGGTTTAATGTTATCGGAAGGCCAATAAAAAAGGGGGGACAGTTTATCGCCGAATAATAGAGCTAATAAAACTCGAGTACCCCTTGACAGTCTAAGCATACTTCACCAAAATATTCAGTGCTTAGGAAACAAATTGGGGAACTATTTGACGCAGACCTGCAAGAAGAAACCAGACCTTGTATGTTTAAGTGAACATTGGCAAAAGAAAATGGAATTGAAAGCATTCATATAGATGGATACAATTTAAAGTCTACTATGCTAAAAAGGAATATGCAACATGGAGGAGTATGCATATTTGCCTCTGAGGACTTGCTAATTGAAAATTGGAAGAGATGGTTAATAAAAGCTTGGAGGGTCACCTGGAATTTTGCGGCAGTTGTTGATAGGTTAATAAATTTTATTTATGTGTATATAGAACCATGCTAGGTAATTTTAATTTTTATAGGTGCTTTTGAAGATATTTTAAATTACGCTCACCATCTTTTTTAGAATTTTAAAATAATTGTATGTGGGGATTTTAATTTTGATTTATCAGTTAAAAATGAAAAGAAATGACATTTTTGGAGCTACTGTGCTCTAATAATTTATTTCAAACAATTTTCGAACCAACAAAAACCTACAGTCTATTTTGGATAATTTTTTTGTAAACTTTAATTATTTAGATAGCTTTAATGAAAGAGTCTGCACTTTCTGATCATTATGCGCAAATATAACATTAAAGTCACGCAGACTGTTGAACAGTTCTTTAAAAAAGAAAAGGTTTTTTTCCAAAGCCAAAATTCAACAGTTTGATCTTGAGCTTAAACAGGAGGAGTGGGGCTATATATGAGGAGGGGGGTCAAGCAGGGCTTACAAACTTTTTATTAATAGAATGACGGAGGTTATGAACAGGGTTATAAATATAAAAAAATAAATGCAAGAAGAAACAAGTGGATAACCAATGCAATTATGATATCAAGTAAGACTAAGCGTCAACTTTATGAACAAATGCGAAAAGGGGGGGTAAGTAGTGATACCTACAAAATATATGCTGCCACACTTAGAAAAGTAATTAGAAAAGCAAAACAAATATTTAATAACAACATTATTATTAATGCAGAAAATAAAGCAAAAGCTACTTGGTCGGGAATAAAAAATTAACAAACAAAAACAATAAAAAAGAAAGCTTACTTAAAAAAATTTTAAAAAACACTGATACTTCACCTAAAAGCCAACTTAACAAAATAAATCCCTGTTTTTTTTAAAAATCCCCTCATGTCCCCAAAAAATTTTTCCTTTTAATCCTAATAAACCCCACTTAAATTTTTCACCACTAGCACATATTATAAACCTGTGCCTCTCACAGGGTGTTTTTCCCGAGGAATTGAAATGGGCGCAGATAAGAACGATTTTTAAAAACAAGAGGTAGCAAGAGCGAGTTAAACAATTATAGGCCCAAACTCAATTCTGTCAAACATAAGTAAAATTTTTGAAAAAATCATTTATGAAAGAATATCATGTTTTTGGACAGAAATGGCATTATCACTCACTGTCAGTTTGGCTTTAGAAAGAGCAGATCAACCATTGATGCCGTGTATCATGCTCTGGTAGAAATACTGGACTCATGAATCATAATAAAAAACAATGACGAAAGTCTAGACCTGTCAAAAGCATTTGATGCTGTGGATCATGCCATTCTTGTTCAGAAGTTAGAAAGTTACGGAATAAGGGGTGTAGCAAATAAACTAATAGAGTCCTATTTGGTTAATAGATCGCAATGGTTGTGGAAAATGATGAGCAGGGTAATCTTGTATTGTCAGATTTTTTGTCTGTAAATAAGGGTGTCCCCCAGGGCTCTATACTGGGGCCTCTACTCTTCTTGCTATACACAAATGATCTGCCTGAAGTACTGAGAGAGAAAATTTTTTCCTTTTTATGGGGTGGGGATTTGACCCCCTTCCCTTAATTCTTTTTAAATTGAGGAACCCAAAATTTGTGGCCAATTTTGTCAAGGAAAATTTTTAAGGTAATGGTTAAATTAAAAATTTTTTGGGGTTTAACTTTCCGGTTTTTTAAAAAGGTGGGGGCAGAGTGCAGATACTGCAAGAGATGTCTGAGGGTGCTTTTCAGATTGGGGTGGAGGGAAAGTTGTAGGCCAATATTTAAAAACAAACATCTCTTAACCGTAATTGGAATTTATGTTGTCAAAAATAAAAATTAAACATTTAAAAAAAATTTATTTAAAAACAATGAAAGACAACATAATTACAATACACGAAATAAACAAAATCTTCTAGCAAATTCCACCAAGCACAGTTTTGTTCAGAAAAAAGTCCATTCTAGTTTAATTCGCATATGGAATACACTTCCTTTAAATGCGAGAATTCTTCCAAAAAAAAAATTGCTTCAAAAAACAAAGCACTATCTTTACAACCACCCCTGCTATACTTTGGGAAAAATTCTTAAATAATTTCAATCAAAATTTTTTGTCTGAGCATGTGTTCTAATTTTAATCTTTAATATAAGTCAAATGTTATGGCATATTTTATGTATTTTGTGTATATCCTGTTTTTTTTTTATTAGTGAATTTAGTAAATTTATCTCAATTGTGATATTAGTTTTTTGGATTTTTGTAAATTGACAAGTTCTATATGCCAAGTGGCATAATTATTTATAATGGAACAAATAAATTATATGACTATGACTATGACTATGACTATGACTAAGATCTTCTGGACTGTTTTCATACCGTCCCCATCTTGTACTACCTCTGACCCCACAGCATGGTCAGCAACGGTTGGTATGGAGTAGGGAGAGACTTAAAGGGAATATGAAATGAAACTCAATCGTATTAAGCATAGGTCCAGATCCAGTTTGGGCACACATGATGGCCATGAAAGAGTAAAGAGGAGACGTTGAAAGCCCTTTTTCCACCCAAACGGCATATTCATCGCACTGTGGGTGTTATGGTATGAGATGCCATTGCTTACGGCAACAGGTCACGATTAGTGTTCATTCGAGATAGCATGACTGCCCAGGACTATATCCACGAAGTTTTACAACCACATCTGCTTCCCTTCTTGGAAAAACTGCAAAATCCACTTTTTTCGAAAGAACAATGCACGATCTCATGTCGCACGTGTTAGTTTAGACAAGGGGTCTCCAACTTTCAGCTTAGGGCCATACTAAATACTCCAGAAAAGTTCCGAGGGCCAAAACCATATTATCATTGTTGCCGGTGGAAGATGAAAAAATCCACTGATGAAAAAAAAAGTCCGAAAAGACACAACGTTTAAAAAAGGCTGCAAATCGGACTAAAGTCCGCAAAACGCAACACTGCATATTATTAATTTTCCTGTCATTATCTGTAATTTCTAGATCTCATCTAGACATCTTTATAACAGTATTTTGATTTAAAATTGTTGCTTTTGTGTGTGAATAGTAGTATGGAAAAGAAGCGAAAAATTGATAGTGAATGAAGAAAATTCAAAGACCCAGTGGAACATTCAGTATTTCGTAATTGAGTCCAGTAACAAGGCGCTATGTTTGATTTGCATTTAAAGCAAAGCCGTTCTCCAAAAAATATATCATTAAACGTCATTATGAAACAAAACATTTTCAAAATTACTCAAAATATACAGGAAGTTTGCGGACAGAAAAATTCGAAGCTATGCAGCGCGGATTGGAATCGCAGCAATCTTCATTTACAAAACTCAAAACTGGAAAAAGAGGCTGCAACTCGTGCCGGGTTTCGTGTGTCTTGAAATTGCAAAACGTGGAAAACCATTCACCGATGGAGAAATGATCAAAGAATGCATAATTGCAGTAGCCGAAGAAATGTGCCCTGAAAAGGTAAATTTATTAAAAACTGTCAGTATGTCAGCAAACACTGGGCTCGAAGGGTAGAAAAAAATCGCTGAAAATATATCCTCTCAACTGTTTGACAAAAATGGACATTTTGAGTGGTTTTCTTTGGCCTTGGATGAGTCAACGGATGTGTCAGATACTGCTCAGGTGTTGATTTATATTTGAGGAGTAGATAAAAGCTATGAAGTGCAAAAGAACTTCTTGATATGTATAGTTTTCATGGCACAGCTACTGGTACAGATATTTTTAAAGGAGTTGAAATGGCCATTAATCAAAAGAACCTTCGATGGAAAAACTTGAAATGTATTTCAACTGATGGAGGCAAAAACATGAGTGGGAAAGAAAAGGAGTGGTCGCTCTTGTTCAAAGGCTGTAGAAAATGACGGTGGTTCAAAACCATTAGTCTTACATTGTACCATTCATCAACAGTCTTTGTGCGGAAAATGTTTGGATATGTCTGACGTTCTGAAACCAGTCATATCAACTGTTAATTTTATCAGATCTTTGGGCTGAATCACCGACAATTGCGACAATTTATTGAAGAGGTTGGAGAATCTGACTTACCTTATCATACTGCCGTACGCTGGCTTAGTTGTGGGAAAGTCCTTCGGGGCTTTTGAACTTCGAGCGTGATAGAAAATTTTTTGAATGAAAAGCATCGCCCTCTTACTGAATTAAAAACAACGCATGGCTGTGGAAGTTAGCATTCTATGTTGATTTGACAAAACATGTAACGAACTGAATTTGGGATTGCAAGGGAAACCAGCATCTTCCCGATTTATACACTAATATCAAATCATTCCGGAAGAAATTGAGACTGTTTTAAAACACAACTAGGGAAAAAATGATTTTTCACATTTTAAAACATTGAAATATTCAGCCCACACTGAGACTGAGTTTCCGTCGGGAAATTTTGCAAAAAAGAAACTTTGAGTGCTTGAGATTTTTTCAGAATCCTTTTGATACTGACATTGAAACCCTAGCCCCGGAACTTCAAATGGGAAATGATTGATCTACAATGAAGGTGATATAATTAAGGACAAATATCAAAACTCATCTTTGTTGGAATTTTATAAGAGTCTTCCACTGACACAATTTGGTAATTTGCATAAATTTGCTCGTGGTCTTTTTTCTTTTTTTTGGTACTACTTATTTGTGTGAGAAAACCTTTTCAAAAATGAAGTACACAAAAAATGTTTACAGATCGAAATTAACTGATGAGCATCTTAAATCTCTTTTAAAAATTGGTACAAGTAAAATTAGTCCACAACTACAAACTATTGTCAGTGGAAAATCTCAATTACATAAATCATTAGTATTTCATATGTGTGTCATTATGTTTGTTATAAGTTATGTGATTATTTAAAATGTATAAAATGTTAGTTGGATTCATTTCAATAATTTGTTGGTTATTATATACTGAATTTAAAATTTTTTCCATATTATACATGTCTTTACTCATTACAATTCTGTGTTTCTTTATCCAACTTATCACAAAAACAATAACAATAAGCCTACAAAAATGTTATGAGTTAGCGGAGTTAGCCCATGACCATATGAATGTAGATGTCATATTAATAATTATTCAACATAAAATTAGAATACTTCAGTAAACTAAATTTAATTTGCTATAAAAATTATTTGTTCTCTAAAAGGAGTTTTCAAGTATGCTAGCTCTCCGCGGGCCGGACAAAATCTGTCCGCTGGCCGGATGTGGCCCTCGGGCCGTAGTTTGGAGACCCCTGGTTTAGACCTTTTAGAAGCGTCCGGTGTAAATCTGCTTTAGTGGCCTCCTTGATCCCCAGACTTTTTCCCCATCAAACATGAATGGCATATGATGGAAAGAAGGTTGCAAAATTCATCGCACCCTTCACAAACATTGGAAGCTTTACGAAACCAAATTCAGATGGCCTGGAATACAATACACCAGAATTCATCACTCACCTAATCCAATCAATGCCGCGACGACTTCACGAATGTGTAACAAACAGAGGACCTTCGACACATTATTAACATTAAGGTGGGTTATCTCAGCTATTTTGCGAAATTTCGAGTTTAAATTTTAATTACTTTCTATCAGTAGACCTAATACTTGTAAAAGTATGCTCAAATTTACAGCACTTCTACTCGGTGTTGCATTTTTTATATCACTTAGTATGTTTATTAAATGTATAAAATTACTACTACCTAATAAATCAGTAAGATATAAATATTAAACCTTTTGATAAATTTTTAATCCGGCGACATTGTATCAGGAGAGTTGAACTAAAACAATGATGTCAAATTAATGGCGAGGCTGTCGTTATGTCATCGGATTCTGAAAACGTTACGTTTGCTTATGGGCGGAATACCCGTTTATCTCTTTTTATTCGAGTTTGGAAAACAACGATAGGGCGACAACAGTTAATGATTCGATCGGTTGTCTTATATTACAATTATTATAGTTCATAACCAAGATACTTAGAATGAGGTTGTTTCTATTAGGCTATTCAGATATTGTTTATACAGAAATACCTATTAAATAAAAGGAAGAGAATATTATTTCCAACAAATTTAAAAATTTAAAGATCCTTTTAATTATGACCAACCAGCAAATGGCCAAATGGCAAACCGGGGTCAATACTACATCTAGGGCTAAAAATCGAAGGTATATATACAGGGTGGCCCACCACATTCGCCTCGGTTTTCCTACGAAAAATGAAAAGAGTTGGAAAAAAACTTTTAGCACAGTCCTATGTTGGTCTGTAGGGAGCATATTTTAAAATCATTTTAAAATATACAGGGTGACCCAAAAAAGAAGTACATATCAAAGTTATATTTTTTCTTATGGAACACCCCATATTTTTTTTATTTTTTAGATACTATAGAACAAATAAAGGTGAGTTATTGTTATAATTCCTATACCTAAAACTGACCGTTTCTGAGAAATTTAGAGAAATTAAAAAATACAGACCATATTTTAAAAATTGTTTACACCCTGTAACATATAAGGAGCTGCTCGTAATTAAATTTACTGTTTAGCTTAAGGGTTTAAGTTAACTATTACATAAAAGTTTTACCTCAATATTATACAGAGTGGTGAAAAAAATTGCCTCAAAGTCTGGACATACATTTTATTAAATAACTTCCTAAAGTTAAATGAAACACCCTTATATTTAGTGGCCTATTTTGACGCAGAACTAGATTCCCTTTAAAACTATATTAGGGTTTCCTATACCTATCTCTTCTGCTTTTTATGCAAAAGACGTTTTTATATTTGACTTATGAATAATTTCTTTATCTTAAAAATGGAACACTCTGTACTGTATAGGATGACGCATGTTAGAATACCTTTGGGCATATACTTTTGATGCAAATAAACATATTTCTTGACACTCGCCGATTACCAAAATCATTTCATCTTCCTTATTTTAACTAATTAAAATGTAACAATCATTCAAAAGGATTATAATTTTAAACTACTCGTAGCTTAATCAATGATAATCGTTTGATTAGCAAGTGTCACTGTCAAATAATTTTGTTTGTAAATAATAATTAACGTCATCTAGGTCAAAGCCTACTATTATTGAAAAATATAAATATAATCGTACCTTTGGTGATAGTCATATTAAAATGTATGTTTTTATTGACCCCATTATAATATTATTTTGGGATTTAATTTACCATAAAGTCCAATACATTTGCAAAGAAACAAGGGCATTTTAACATATTTCGTTTCAACAATAATTAAGATAGGTGTACCTTTTACTATATTTTGATTCTTATTTTAAAGAATGCTTTAATATTTTAAAAATGACAATAAATTGGAGTTTTTACTTTTGCCTGCATTTTGCTTCAGATACATCTTATTTTTTAAAATTTAAACTTGTGCTTTTAGCGAATCTACGTGGCCCTTAATAAAAAGGTTTTTAAATTACAGTACAGGGTGTTCCATTTTTAAGATAAAGAAATTATTCATAAGATAAATATAAAAACGTCTTTTGCATAAAAAGTAAAAGAGATAGGTATAGAAAACCCTAATATAGTTTTAAAAGAATCTAGTTCTGCGTCAAAATAAGCCACCAAATATAGGGTGTTCCATTTAACTTAAGGAAGTTATTTAATAAAATGTATGTCCAAACTTTGAGGCAATTTTTTCACCACTCTGTATAATATTAAGGTAAAACTTTTATGTAATAGTTAACTTAAACCCTTAAGCTAAGCAGTAAATTTAATTACGAGCAGCTCCTTATATGTTACAGGGTGTAAACAACTTTTAAAATATGGTCTGTATTTTTTAATTTCTCTAAATTTCTCAGAAACGGTCAGTTCTAGGTATAGGCATTATAACAATAACTCACCTTTATTTGGTCTATAGTATCTAAAAAATAAAAAAAATATGGGGTGTTCCATAAGAAAAAATATAACTTTGATATGTACTTCTTTTTTGGGTCACCCTGTATATTTTAAAATAATTTTAAAATATGCTCCCCACAGACCAACATATGACTGTGCTAAAAGTTTTTTTGCAACTTTTTCATTTCTCGTAGAAAAACCGAGGCGAATGTGGTGGGCCACCCTGTATATAATATTAATAAATGTTTTTTTATTCGTAAAAGCGTATAATCGAAACCCAATTCGTGTAATATTATAAATATTCGTGAGATCTGGCATCGCTGACTAGTGTTTGTGTGTTGTCCGCCCTAGATATTCCCCTCTTCTTCTTGGGTTGGTAGAAAGGGAATCGCACTGAAAATCTCTGCAAATAAGAAATAAAGAAGAATAACATTTACCGTCGTTTTGTGAATGGTATACATTTAACCTGCAAACTAATTCAGATATGTTTTTTTTGATGATCCTAGTCAGAACATTAGAACAGAGTTATGAAATAATTGTATCGTCATCAGCTTTTGACACCTGTACACATTTTTAAGCTTATCTGACTTTTATAAATAGGTAAAAATTACGTTGAAAGATTCCGTTACATACAAGCAGACATACATTCATAGATACAGGTCAAGCTAATACAAGGGTGGTAACAATAGTTAAATTGGCTAAGCCCATATGTTTTAAGTATCAGAAAAACAATAAAGATGGCCCTATTTTAGCATTATTGAATGATCCTGTACCTTTCATAACTAATAAGATCCCTGCAAGGTGCATTTCTGTAACTTCAACTGCTGTATGTCTAATTAAACGATAAATCAAATTGTCAAATAAACTTGATTCAATCCATCGGGCAAATGCCGAATCACAATCTGTTGACTCAATCAATGATATTATTACCAAACTGCACTGTTTGTTTAATTTCTAAAGTTAGAACCGGCCAATTAAATGCACAGTTGATAGCCTACACGGTTACTTGCATGAATAGATAACCTTATGCTTCCATTGTTCATTCTCATAACATGTGTGAAGCCTGTTAAGACAGCAAAGAGAAAATTTAATACAGAATTCATTGTTAAACTTCTATTTAATATTATAAGGACAGGGCAGAATATACCTAGGAAATCTTTAGCAAGGAAGACATTTTAAAAAATATGTGTATATGAGTGAGTAATATAATAAATAAAAAAGAATTGCAATTTAAAAATTAAAATATTTTATTTATACAGGGTGTAACAAGTATGATGCTCATCATTTTAATGGGCGATAGTGGAGCTCAAAATAAGTCGAAAAGTTTTTATGACATATGTGTCAAAACTTGACAGATTTTTGTCTAAACGATGTTAAAGTCATGCACTTTGAAAGCAGTTATTTCTGTAAACCGTAACAACTGAGAACTTTTGTCTTAATCGCTTATCAGTAGATTCATTTGATAAAAAAATAAACTAAATTTTAAATGCTTTAGTCTACAAATAAAAAAAATAAATAATTTTTCAACAATTGTTTTCCCGGTTAAAAACTTAAAAAACAATTGGCAACAGAGCTATCATTGTGCGTAGTCAGTTGTCCAAAGAAGCTCACCGATCCGGCCACGATATTTTTGTTTGTTTTTAAATCGGGGAAATATGCCGATATGTTTTAAATTCAAGACAAACGTATTGCATGTGTACCAAAGAGTGATGAAAACGGAATGTGTGCGATCGAGAAATCTTATTCTTTAAGCAAACAAAAAGTGCTGTTTTAAAACATAATAATTTGTGTTCTTAAAATGGATATTAAGCCCATTCTTGTGGTAAGTACAATTATTTTTTAATTACAAATAAAACCAAACAATAATTAATTGTTTTTTACTTAAATTTAATATCAAAATAAGTTGCAGGAAGTAATTTTTATTATTTGTATGTACTTAAATTAACATCTCCTTAAAAAAGTGTAAACATGCAAGAACACAAAAAACGTTCGAAGTTGAGAGTCGCTTCAATGAAACAGGCGCGGTGTTAATTTTTTTCTTTGAAAGGCCGTATTTCAAAAACAATTAACTTTTGACTCATATGTTTTTGGCTTTTTCGACTTGTTTTGAGCTCCTCTATTGCCCATTAAAATCGTGAGCATCATACTTTTTACACCCTGTATAAACCTGTTTTATTTTTATAAAGTACTGTTTTTACTAAAAATTTCCCCAACTTTGGTAAATCTTGAAAAACAATTCTGCTATATATACAGGGTTTGTGCACAAAATGATGTGACAATAAAAAAATTAGGTCAACAAATTTTATTCACCGATTTTGGAGACCTTTTTTTTCTGTTCGCAATGATATTTAACCCTTAATAGCTACCCACCCAAAAATGAACAATTGCCACTACCCATGGGTCAAATTGACCCACAACTTAAGACGCAAACAAAAACACAAAATAAATGGAAAAGGTTACTATATTTAAAACTTTTAAAAACTAGACTTTAACAATATTGCTGATAACAAGAATAGCATTTAAAAAAAAAATTTGGCACACACTTCTGGCCTTGGCCAAAAACCGGTTTTTACAGTTGTGGCATGATGTACTTGTTTTTTGGTCCTTTTGTGAAGGGGGGCCCTCGTTTTCTTTTAACTGAAGTTTTGAACAGGGGCTCTTCAGCTTCCAGAAAATTTTTTTTAAAATTTTCCCTTTAAATTTTAACCTTTTTTAAATTAAAAATTTTTTAAAAGGTAACAATATCCAAATTTTTAAAAAACTTTTTTTTTTTAAAAAAAAAAAAATTTGAAAAAATTTTTTTAAAATTAAAAAATAAAATTTTTTTGGGAAAAATTTTCATTTTTTCAAAACCCCACCAGTTTTTTTTATTAAAAAATTTTTTTTTTTTTTTTCCCCAATTTTAAAATTAATTTAAAATTTTTTTATTTTTTTTTAAAAAAAACCAAAAATTTTTTTTTTTTCAAAAATTTTAAAAATTAAAAATTTTTTATATTAAAAAAAAAAACTTTATTTTTTTTAAAACCAAAAAACTTTTTTACTTCAAAATCCCAAAATACCCTTAACCGGTTTTTTTATTTGTTCCTTTTTAGCCCGGAATTTTTTTTTTTTTTGTTTGAGGTTCCAAATTTTCCATACCCCCCCGATTTTCTGTTTACTTGGAAAATACTTTTCCCAACTAAAAAAATTAGCAATTTGGAGCTTTATATCAAGTACCCCTGTACCAAAAATTTCCCCTTAACCTTTAAGCTCCGGAATACCCCGACCCCGGAAAATTGTTCCGCTGAGTCAAACAAGATTTTCCCTTTGTGGAAAAAATTGTAGCAATCTAAAGGGTATATTTCCAAATGTTTTTTACCTATAGGCTGCACAGTACATGTTTTTTACGATAGCACAAAAAAACCTATCAATAGGTGCACTTTTAGGTCGCAAAGAACAAAGTCCCGAATTAACTTTGTTCCCAAATTTCCTGTCATCAAAAACCCAAAAAAGCCCTTTTGCTTCCCTTTTTTACTTTGTGGAATGTAATTTTAAAAAAAATGCAAAACCCATATCACCATTTTGGAAAACTTATTTTCACAAGCTCGTCTCTTCTACAAGCTTGAATACACCTATCACTAATGCAACTTTATCTGCCAAATATTTATTGTGGCGCTTCTTTCAAAAAGTTATAATTTGCTGATAATTTCTCCCAAGTTGTTTTGGGGAACTGTTGCAGAGAAATCAACTTTTCATTATTTTATTTTTTTATGAACTATTAATTCTTTACGTAACTTGAAAACTTTGTCCAAAGGGAATTTGGAGAATATGACTTGACAAATCTTGAAAATAAGCCATCAAAACGGTTTGTCCACACGGTCCACGCAGTGTTCCGTCACCAGGCCTCAAAAGGGAAAATATTCTTTTCGTAAATCCGCCTAGTTTTTTCTGGCACAAGCGCAGCTTTCACTAAATTATCTTGGGGAGATAGGTATTTTCCACTACTTCGGACTTTTTTATGCCCAATCGCAAAATTTTTTTTTATGTGCTGTCTTATTGACAAATAACTTACAACCATGGTTACCACAATTACGTTTCGAAAATTTTTTTCAGGTAAATATTGTACTTGATTTGGTTTAAATAATACATTCAAAATTCATTCAAATTTTTCTTATATAAAGAATATTTAGTCGGACATTAAACGTTGAAGGCCTACGAGTATTAAGGATAATAACCTTTTAACGTATACCCCCGGGCCAAAGGCCCTGGGAAACACCCCATCGACTTCAAGCGTTTTTAAAAAGGAAAGGAATGATTAGAAACACGGAAAAACAGTGTTTTGCATACCAAATGCAATCTTTACAAACTCAAACTAGATATTCATTCTTTAAACCTAATATGCACAAGATTTATACGACAATATCTCTTATAGAAACCCCATTAATGTGTCAAAGACTTATTGCAGTCGCATGAACACTGTTTATTTTACATAAGACAGAGATCCGGTCATGCACGTGATGCTGGCGACGCAGTATCATACCGGTTTATTTTCCGGAAGACCGAACACTTGGGATCAGCTTTGATCCGGGATTTTTATATCGTGTAGTGTAGAAAATATGTTTATCTTTAAAAATATTCCTGTTAGCGTATAGCTTAAGCTTTTATTAATAGGAATAATGGTGTAATAATGGCAGGTTTTGGGTGTAAGGTGACCGGGTTTTTAATATGTTAAACGTACATTATGGTAAAAACAACGGCATTTAAAAAAGAAAAAAACGTATAGGCCGTTGAAGTATACGGATGAGGTATTATTTTCTACGAAATCGAAGAATCTATATACAGAAATATTTTGGCATAAAATTAACACCAGTCTTTGTTTTATTTTAGTAATATTTTAAATAAATATTTGGGAAAACCTACTAAGCAAATAATAAAATTTTATTCCAATTTATTTAAAATTAAAAAACAATTATTAATTAGGTGATTAATCCTAATTAATATCCTCTTGGGGCAACTCTTGCCAGGCTTCTTTTTTTAACAGCAAAGTGTTGTCAAAGTGTGGAAAGGTTGTTGTAAATTTCTTAGTCTTCTCCGATAATGCCCATTTTCTGGGGAAGATTAATCGGTTTGGGGAAATAAGAAGTAGAAAACCCCCAATGTCATGGGGGAAAAATAGTCCAAAACCTCCAATCCGACGATAAAAATTTTGCATTCCCAAAGGGCCCCCCCCCACTAATTTGCAATTACTCTTTGTAAAAAATCTCTTTAAAACCCTAAACTTTCCCCCGTTTTTTGGCTCCTTTTGGGGTTTTTTTTTGGCCTCTTCTGCATACCTGACAACATCTGATCACAGTATGTAATTTTCTGTGCACTATTACTCCAATTTCCCGAAAAAAAAGACCCGCCTCCCGTAGTCCAACGATCCGACTTCTTTAAACTCGCTCACATGCCGAAAATTTGCGCATTTTTTCGAACTCTGGACATGATAAACCGTTATACAGAACGTTTTAAAACACATCTTATTAAAAGCTAAGACTCAGTATATCTTTAAATTTCATTTATAGTCTAGCCAGCAAATCAACAGAAATACGCATGAAAAAAAAGGAATAAATTAATTAATTAAAAATAAACAATAAAGAAAATAATTTTAAATTAAAATATTATTTAGGGGGTGTTCATATATTTTATTTAAGCTAATAGATAAAAAATCAAAAAAACCAAGGTTATATTTCCTAGAAGCCTTAAAAATGGTAATTTACTTGAAAAGGTAAGAAAATATATTGCATTGCAGAATAATAGATTTTTTATCAACTAAGTAAAAAACAAATGAAGTAAGCAACCTAAAGGAACCTCTTTTACGGTATCAAAAGGTAATATCAAAGAGTTTTAGCTGACCAAGATTAATAAAAAAAATTTGGGTGAGAGCCCAAGTACATCAGTATCTTTTGTATCAAATGACATTAACAAAACTTAAATAAAAAGACAAAGAAAATATGGGTATAACCATATTAATAAATACCATTTAAAATTATTATTAGGTATAATAAATTTAGTGCAGTATTGTGTTTTAAATATAAAAGTTTAAAAAAATATTTTTCTATTTTTTAAATCCCTTCTCGGGAATCCCCCCTAAAAAAATCGTGTGATTTGTAATTTTTTTGGACTTTCTTATAAACCCAACCCCTCAAATTTTTTTATTTTTTTCAGATTTCTGGGAAAAGGGGTCTAGAGGGGGTAATAAATGGCCGATCCCTTTAGTCGTTATTTTATAATCATTTAGTAAACATCTGTTGATTTTTAGATTAGATAGATCTACGTGTAAGAAAAATGTCGACGCGAATTTGTGTTAATAAAGCTGATAAATTCTGTTATATTTATGGCGAAGTTACCGCGAAGGCGTCCAAAAAACCGATATCTTCACTAGAAAAAAAGGCTTATGAACTGTATTTTGGGGATGAAATTTGGCGATAAAAAATTAAGTCCGGGGCCCCCAAAAAAGGGTTTGCGTTCGTTGCGAGAACATTGACGGGGATGGCTAAAAGGTACGCATAAATCTATGCCATTTGCAGTTCCAATGGTTTGGGGGGGAACCTCGTAATCACGTAGATGATTGTTATTTTTGCTTTTGACGAATATAAAAGGTTACTAGAAAAAACTAAGCGTAGCATTCAGTATCCCAATGTTCCGTCTGCAATCGACCAGTACCCCATGACAATTCATTACCCTTTCCCCCAAACCCAAATTGGGGTTACTCGCTTGATTCGGAATCAGACTCTCGAAGTACTTCGCCGGAAGCCGGCCCAAAACTACATCCCTGGTTCCATTGATTTGCCCGATACACCTCATTTAATCCTCAAGGTGAATTGAATGACCTTGTTCGTGACTTGGCCCCTCCCGAAAACAAAAGCGGAACTTCCCCGGATCCCGCCTGCAGCAGTGGAACCTCGGAAAAAGGGGGTTAAGGTGTCCATCTACAGAAAAAAGGGGAAACTACCCCACAAATTTTTTTGGGGGATGTTTGGGGATTTTGCCAAATGATATTCCCTGGCCCAAGTCCAATTTTTTTTACCATATACGCCCGATAAATGGAGACTATTCATAGATTCGTCTAAAACAAGTCTAAAAAACTGTTTTACTTTATAATGGGAAAAGAACATCCCTGTTCCTATAGCTCATTCGGTAAATATGAAAGAAAATATGACAATCTGAAGATGATACTCAGATGTATAAAGGGACGAAGATCACAAATGGAATATATGTGCAAAAATTTGAAAGTGGAAAAACGTTAATTACGGATTTTTAAAATCAGGATACACAAAATACCCGCTTTTTTTTGTGAGTGGGAAAAACCTTAAAAAAAACAAACATTATAAAAAAAAAGGGTTTGGCCCCCCACGTGAAAAAAAAAGAAGTTGGGGTTAAAAAATTTAAAACCGAGAACCCTTAGTTCGAAAGAAAAAAATTTTTTACCTCCCTTTACATAAAGTTAGGATTGATCAAAAAATTTTTTAAAAAAACACTGGATGAAAACGGAAATGCTTTCAACTATTTAAAAAAGAAATTTCCACGTATAAGTGAAGCCAAAATTAAAGAAGGAAAATTTTTTTTGGTCCCCAAATTAGGCAACTCTTTAAAGATGCCAACTTCACGGACATGTTAAGTGACCATGAAAGACGGGCATGGAATGCATTTGAAAGTGTTTGCAAAAATTTTCTTGGAAACACCAAGTCAGAAAATTTTCGTGAACCCCGTGGAAGAACTGCTCACGGCCTATCATATTTTAAAATGCAACATGTCCCTAAAAATTCACTTTCTCCATTCCCATTTTTAAATTTTTTTCCAAAATCAAAAACTTAAAAATCGGCAGAGGGTTTCCCAAGCCTCCATGAAGAAAAAGAAATACCCCGGAAAATGGGCCCCAAAAATGTTTGCCAAATAGCTGGACCCTAATACGAGACACATCCGGGCTTTTTTATAAAAGGGGAAAAGTTCAAAAAGGGAAAAGAATATTAAAATAAAATAACACTTGAAAAAAGTTTATACTGAACATAAATTAACGGTTTTCTAAAATGTATCATACCTTTTTTTTTTTTTTAAATTAATAAATCAGTATTAAAGTGAGTTTTTTTTGAATTTTGCTTAATATCAAAACATGTGTCTCTCCCTCTTTTTGGGCTGAATCAAAATCTAAACCAGATCTGGATTCAGCAGGCCAAAATATAAAAAACCCACCCACAATCATTCCGGGGAGGAAAAAAAAAGTTTTAGAATGTTGGTCAGTGATATCAATAAAAAAAAGTGTGACACTTTACGGCAGCAAAACTGTATAATAATCCGTTTATAATGTAATCATACAAACAATTTCTTTATTTTATACTTTACTCAACTTTTACAGTATGTCTGATTAAAAATTTTTTACAGGACTCAATATTGTAAAACTTAAAAATAAGTCAAAAGCTGCCAAGTACTAAATTTCCATTTAAATTTGTGGATATTTACTTATAAGGTCATAATGATAAGCCATAATTACGTCTTGGTTTACAAAATTTACTTTATTCTCACATTTCCATTGAGAAAAGGAAAAAAATCTTTTTCATACCGTTCTGCTAATTTTTTTAGTACTAGCTGCGCTGTGGCCTCATTAGATTTTTGAAAAATTTCATCAGGAGTCAGATTTCCACCATTTTCTCCGATTTGGTCAATTTTACCAAAATGATTGTACAATATTCGTCCGAAAAACTTTTACAGTATTCTTTTTTAAATTCCTAACTCTTCTCCTTTGTCGCCCCGTCTGTAAACATCTCAGTCATACTGTAAACTTTTATTTTCCGGAGTTATAACGTAAATATTTAATATTTCATACTGTAAAATACATATTAGGATACTTGGGTTTTAGTTTAGAAAATAAACTTTTACAGTATTGAGTCCGGTAAAAAAAATTACAGGACTAGTCCGGTAAAACCTAACTTACTTTGAATTTTATGTCACTACTGACAATATTTCCACCAGTAAACAAAAGTCCTTAAATCCGTTTTCAAAGCAAACAATTAATTATTTTGTAGAAGACGAAGCAGGTTAAAAAAATAAAATGTTTTACATTATTCGTCCGAAAATTCGTTACAGTATTTGTTTCAAAATTTCAAATTGCTCCTTCGTCGCCGCGTCTAAAAACATCTTGCTTAAGGTCGATGCACACACATCAGTGACGTGACAGTGCCGTGACCGGCCCGTGATTTCACCGGCGCGCTCAAAATTATTATTGTAGGTATTTGAGCGAGTCTATTCACATCTGCCCGACGCACGACCGTGACAGTGCAAACAGTGCTGTCACCGGCACCGTCCCGTGATCGTTAGATTATTTCCTGACGTTTTTTTTAAATTTTCACGGCCGTACAAATTGTGCATTTTGTATTAAACCCATGAATGACGAAAACTTATTGAGTTGGTCCGTGATTACCCCGTTTTGTATGACATGTGCAACTCAAAATACATGCACTCTGATTTCAAGAATGCATTAAGGAAAGTAGGAGCAGAAATGAAAACAGACTGTGAGTAAAAATTAGCTGTATGTCTGGCCAAAGAATGAACACGAATCGTCACTATGCAATGAAATGTGTTCGACTGGACAACCTTCTCCTGCAGGAAGCTACCAGTCTTCATGGGGTGGCCCCCAATCAAACTTATTTAGTCAATCTGAGGAGAATGAAGCACCCAACTTAACACTACGGGAATATTTCCAAACCCTACCTTAAAAATATTCACGAAAAATGAGTTTGAGATTTAAGTACTTTTTTTTTGGGTTTGTTTTTTCAAGATTTTTCTAATAAAATGGATTTTATTTTTTGAGTTAGTTTTCAATAAATGTCACGGTATCTACATCAGATTAAAAAACATACTTACCTTAAACAAACAGCGAGCCTTTCTCTTGCTGTGATAGCTTTTCTCCAGGGGTGTCATGCTTTTCAAATGAACTTCTATCTTGCACAACAATAGGTTGAACGAATTTTCGGACATCCTAAAATATTCAAAAAAATTTTTCTGAATCGTCTACTAGTTCCTTGTATAATGTTATAAAATTCCCCTTCCGTGCCCTCTTTTTTCATGCTGGATGGACCCATTCGTTTTTCATCTGTTCTTCTACTTGTTCTTCCATTTCTTCGTCCAAAACCAGTGCGATCTGCAAAAGTTCTTCATCTGAATATATTTCCATTGCCTATAAACTATACTGACACGGCACTGATGGAACAGTGACCAATATGAATAGAAATCACTGTGAGTTTACGGCCGGTGAAATCACGGGCCGGTCACGGCACTGTCACGTCACTGATGTGTGTGCATCGACCTTTATACTGTAAAAGTTAATTTTCCGGACTTTTAACGAAATATCTATCAAGTCATTACAACAACATATTTGCTATTAAATTCCTTGTTGCAAATCGACCACCTTCAACCTTAGTGTATTCCATCAGGCACATTCATATATTCCAATCAGGCCTAACGCCATGTTAACCCGGAATGTAATCATACATTATTGACAAAGCCTTACGAGGCCATTATTAAATGCGTCGCTCTTTGATCCTCCGTTTGAATTTCAAGCATCTGACTAATTATCGTTTCTTTAATGATTACCATTCGCGTCGATTTTAATTTATGTATGTCCATTCAATTCGCAACCAGATATTGATGCATATGAGCAGCAGCAATTAATAAAATTAAAAATTCGATCGTTTAAAAGGACTTTTAAACAATATATTAATTAGCTTCTAAATAATCGAAAACTTTTTTAAAAACCGAACGAATTTATTGTTGAAATAGTCCATCAGCAACAGTGGTTGCTTCTTAATTTGGAATTTTTTTTTTTTTCTTAAAATTGTCTTTCATGAATTTCTTACTTTTCTTTATTTTGTTTTAATTAATTAAATTTTTTTTACTAAAAATTTGGAAATATTTAACAATAGTGAACTATTGGTTTCTAACTGATCATTTAGAATATAGTTTGTATTTATTAATTTATAGAGATTCAATTAATAAGATCATTTTAATGAGCGATGGGGGAGCTTAAAGCAAGTTAAAAAGGCCAAAAATACATGGGTCAAATGGTAATTGTTTTCGAAATATGGTTTTTTCAAAGAAATTTGGAATAACGCGCTGTCTTTATCGCAGCGAGTCAAACGTCGAACGTTTTTTGCGAGGTTTTACATATTTACACTGTTTTTAAAGAAATGTTTATTTACATACAAATAATATAAATTACTTTTTACAGTTTGTTTGGACATTTAATTTGAACTTAAATTTAATTAAAAAAACAATAAATTATTTTTTGGGTTTTTTAAAGTAATTGAATAATAATTGTACTTACCACAAGATTGGGCTAAATATCCATTTTAAGAAAACAAATTAATATGTTTTAAAAAAAATTTTTTATTTAGTTTCTCTGTTGCAGACATTCCGTTTTTAAAACCCTTTGGTACACCTGCATTACGGTTGTCGTCGTGGGGGTTGAAAAGTCGTAAAACCCCTGAGGAATTGGAAAATATCAGTGGTATTAAAAATTATTGTCACTGCAATTTTTTTTTCGAATCGACCCGGGAAAACTAAAATAATACAGTTCCATTCTTAAAAGGTTTTAAACCAACCCTTATGAACTATAGGGGGGTACAATCATCCCCTAAAATATAAAAAATCATATGCAATTTTAAAAAATTTGGGGAAAAAAAAAATCAGATTTTTCGGGACATGTCTAATAATATATAAATCTATATGATAATCAACCACCTTTTCTAAGGATAAAACCACCCTTATTAATATAAAAAAATTAATGAAATAATAACTTTTACAAAAGTATTAGCTCGTATTTTTGATCCAGTATAAAAAACGGGGGTTAACCCCATTTTTCGAGCTCCTTTTAAAAAACCACCCTGAAAGGGGGGTATTTCATCCCCCAAAATAGAGAAAATCATTTTTAACTTAAAATTGAAAAAAAATATATTTGAATGTTTTAGGATATCTCAAATATAATAACATTTTCTTAATTTCAGGGTATGAATTTCCCCTCTTGCAGGGGTTTTTGGTTTAAAGTAAACTTAAAACTAGGTATACCTGCTTTATAAAAATTGGTAAAAATGCGAAGCTAAGCCTTTTTTCAAAAAAAGCTAGTAGGTATTTTCTTTATTATATACATTTTTTTTATTTCTTTTAAAGGAATTCCCCCCACACACCCTTTGGGTTTTAAACCCTTTCCCCAAAATGAAAATCAACTTTTTTAAGGCCAAAACAAAAATCCATGAATAATTCTAATAATCATTTTCCAATTTTTCAACCATTTTAACCCTTTGGGGTAATTTTTAAAAATTTTTGCAAAAAAAAAAAAAACCTTATCCTTTTTTTTAAAAATTTGGTATAAAAAATATTTGTTTCCCTCACCCCTTAATTTAAAAAACATTTTTGCGGTTTCTTTTTTAATGGGGTTTTTTTTTTTTTTATTTATGATTAAAAACCTAAAACTTATTTATTTTATTATAAGAATTTATAAGGTTTAAATAAATTTTTAAAAAACCAAAAAAAATTGCTTCCAAAGTTTGAACTTTAATATTGTTTAAAAAAAATCTTCAATGGAAGACGAAAAACCACTAAAGGGGGGAAAAAAAACTGAAACTGGGGAACGAACGATAACCTTTGGGGAACAACACAAAGAAGGAAAAAAAGGGAAGTTGCAGAAGGGACTTTCCCAAGGAAAAAAAACCTCCCCCGGGGGAAAAAAGAAAAAAACAAATAAAAAGGGGGCTAAAACCCCCCCCCCCCCTTTTTTTTTTTTTTTTTTAAAAAAAACCCCCCCTTTTTCAAAAAAAATTTTTAAAAAAAAAAAATTTTTTTTTTTGGGTTTTTTCCCAAATATTTTGAAAATTTTTTTAAAAAAATTGAAAAAAAAATTTTTTTAAAAACTTTTGTAAAATTTTAAAATTATCACCTTTGTTTTTTTTTAAATATTAAGAGTAAAATAGTATTTCCAATAAAGTTTTCGAATGCACTCATAAATATTTATTAGGACCTCAATGACCTAGCTACGCACCCAATATAAATCGTCGGTTAAAAACTCCATTTTTTACCCTCCTTGCCCATATGGATTTTATTGAGCTTTGCCACATTGGTATAAAACCTTTTTTTGATAAATCGCAAATGCGGGTCGTTCGGAGTCAGTTTCGTCGAGAAATCGTAAACAAGCCTCTATAAAATGTCTTAACATGTCCCGGGGCCCTGAACTTTTTGTAATTTCTTAATTTTATTTTGGGTAAAATGAGATTTAAATTGCTATTATTGTCGGTATTTTATTGTCTGTAAAGCACATAGATCTTTTTCCTAAAATTAATATTTTAGAGAACCTATTTAGAGGTGATTTTTTTTTAAAAAATAGGTGGGTTCAAAAAATTGAGTTTTTGACGAAAAAAAGCAAATCAAAGAAAGTAGTTTTGAGAATTTTTTTCCAATAAAAATTGCAATTATTGTATTAACAAAAAAAAACCATTTTTTTTTTGGTAATAACTTAAAAACCATAAGAAATATTGGTAATTAAAAAAAAGACCTTAAAAGAGGAAATTTCTTTTTAGAAAAACTCAAAGTTCTATATTCAATTATAATCTTAATTCAGCGCTGAAAAGGCCCCCATGCGACATCTTTGGTTGTTGATTTTTTTAAGAAGTAAAGTGCGTTTTAGAAATATTGCCCACTAATTTTGAGATACCCTACATAGGAGATACAAACTTATGCCACACAACATACTTGTAGAACATTAGGCATAGTAAGTACTGGCGAAACCCTAGTGTTGAAATATATGAACCTATAATATTATTTAAAGCATTAGAATAGTTGCGTAATTTACGCTCTCGGGATTAAAGCAGGATTCCTGCCGAATACTTAAAGGAAGATGCGGTCCATAAAATAGCAACTTTGTGCAAAATTAATTTGCATTCGTAAAGCTGATACCGATTATGCAACGGCCAGAGGATTAAGAACATTTATGTATCTCTATATTATTAAGTTTGGGAAGTTTATGTATATCCTTCTTATTATTAGTGCAGTGAAATAGTAATAGTATAGTTAAATTTGCTATATCAGCTTTTATACAGTGTGTCCCAAATTGGTGGGGAATGTATGGGGATCTTGGAAACCACGATAGATAGAAAATCGGTTAAATGGGGAAAGTTTTGTACAATTATGTTAGTAAGCTAATCCCGTTTACTACATGGTTTTATCTATTTAGGTTTTTAAGAAATTTTGAAAAAACCTAAAACATGCATTTTCGACAATAGGCCATATTTTTTTTAAAAGTGAAAATTTTCCAAATCTGTAAAAACTTCTTCCAAGCAACTTTTTTTGTAGAATATGACCGAGTAGTCAATTTTTAATTTTTACGTTTCGGGTTTTTAGAATCATCATCAACTTTATTTTTTCATATGAACATATTGGATTTTTACGCAGCCAAATAGTGCTTTTTATTCTGATTTCAACAATGTATAACATGTTATAATTTAAGAGTTTATAACCTCATTTATTTCAAAAAACAAATATTTTCTCAGTTGGCCTTGATGCCGGCGAACGTCATTTTTTTTTGTAAACAATAAAATATTAGTAATTGGCAAAATAGATAAGCTGAACCGATATTTTACAGAAATGGGTTCGCGAACATAGCTATAACGTTAATACCGTGTTACAACAAAACTACACGTAACAAGTTAATTGAAACAAGTGAAAACAAAAACAATGAAAAGTGGATAAACTAATATTCCTACTAAAATGAAATTGTAAAATAACGACCTAAAATTCAAAATATTGTCCATATTTCTCAACATATTAACGATTTTTTTTTTAAATAGTCCTAACTACCCTATAAATGGTTGACTTAGGTATGTGGACTTCTCTATCAACATTCCTGGCTGAATATGTTGGATTTTCTTTAAAATATTGATTAACTTTTTAGGTCGTGGTTTTTTAAAACTTCCGAATTTAAGCAAATTTGTAACCAGTTTTCGAAAATATGTTAGTTTAGGATGCTGCATTGCAGGAAAATTGTCGAAATACGTTTGCGCAGCTACATTAACATTTCTATTGCTTTGGAAATAACGTTGCAAAACATCAAGTATTTTTTTAAATAGTTAACCATTTCATTCATTCATTTCATTAAAGTTAAAAAAAAATTAATAACGTATCCGAGCTAACTTGATAATGACGCTAGATGACATTCGCCGGAATCAAGGCCACTGAGGAAATATTTATTTTTTGAAGTGGTGAGGTTATAAACTCCTAAACTATAACATGTTATACATTGTTGAAATAGGAATAAAAGGCACTATTTGGCTGCAAAAAAATCCAATATGGCGCCCATATAAAAAAGTAAAGTTGATGATAATTCATTAACTTTACTTTTTCATATGGGCGCCATTACATTTTCTTGTAACACGTATTAACGTTATAGCTATGTTCGCGAACCCATTTCTGTAAAATATTTGTTCAGCCTATTTATTTTGCCAATTACTAATATTTTATTGTTTACAAAAAAAATGACGTTCGCCGTAATCAAGGCCAACTGAGAAAATAGTTGTTTTTTGAAATAAATGAGGTTATAAACTCTTAAATTATAACATGTTATACATTGTTAAAATCAGAATAAAAAGCCCTATTTGGCTGCGTAAAAATCCAATATGGCGTCCATATGAAAAAATAAAGTTGATGATTCTAAAAACCCGAAACGTAAAAATTAAAAATTGACTACTCGGTCATATTCTACAAAAAAAGTTGCTTCCAAAAAAGTGCTATTTATAAAACAATTTTTCGTCCCTAAAGTAGCACTTTATTATACTGGTAAAATAAAGTTACTTTATTTTACTAGTAAAATAAAGTAAATGTCATTATAAATAAAAAATGGCCAAACAACAATTTTTAAAATTTTATTAACAACAAATTAATACCTAAATTAACAAATTTTAAAGATTTTTAAATTAATTGTGGTGATAATAAATTACAAAACCTCGATTCTTTTTTGTTTTTGTGTCTTTTTATCTTACCAAAAAGTGAGGTTGTGCGTCATGTAAATAGCCAGTACTCAATGACACTAATTTCCTAGAACTGCGTGCTCTCAAAATTTCAAATATAACTACAACCTAAGACATTATTTTTTTATATTCTGGTAAATGTGTTTTTAAAGATACACACTTTATTAGGTAAATGCTCTCTATTATCTGCCCTTTGCAAAAATTTCTCGACTTCCTCTTTGGAAAGGGTCAAGGATTGTTTTGGTTTGTAGCCCTCTGCCTGTTTTTCAATAAATGTATAATGCTGGGAAATTTTGATATTATTAATTTCTCCTTAAAGATTGAATAGTCGATCGCAGCATTGAGTATTTACTACATAACGACGAACTCTTATCCTTCATAAGGTTTGTGCTAAAGTAAGCTAAGATTTCGTCTTCATTGATCTTCTGCATTTTTTTTTCATTACACCACTATCTGTACGCTTTGTATGTCTCTCAACGTTCTGCCTTTGCAGGTAGTAGGGAGTCCCTAACTGCTGCTGCAGCCATCTTTATTTCTTCTAAGACTTCTGAGGTTTTCATTTTGGTTTTCAATACTATTTTCGTTCTGGATTTTTATTAAATGATTTTAGCTATTTCAGAAATTTTCGATGTCAACTAATTTGACATGTTTCAAAAATTAAATCAATCTCATAGCAACTGCTGTTGATCACCTCTCGAGGTAAAACCCTAGACTCAAATTTTTATTTCTACATTTTTTTAAATATAATTTACATATAATCCAATTGCAATCGTACATAAAACCATGTATTTAACGCGTACATAAACATGTTTTATTGGCTCATCATTTTATAACCTCGCTCGTAAGGTCGCTCGGCCATAAAAATATTCGTTTAATACCCAATTTATATACTAGTTATATAAAAAGCTATTATTTAATATATATCTTTTTATAATAATTTAGTATGCCCATTATGTAAATATTAAAAAATTTAAAAAAAGATTTAAAGAACATTACGCATCCTTTAGATTGGGCAAAAGAAACTCAACTTTTTAAAATCATTTTCTAGAATTGAATTATCCTTTTTCTAATATAAATAACTTAAAAATTTATAAACACAATTAAAATAATATTTTATATCTTTTAAACATGCAGACAGACTTAAAAAAAACTCACAATTTTTTAGTATTTTTGACTCACAATAGTACTTTAATTATAATAAAAAAGGTCCTAATAATTGTAAAGGAAAAACCACATTATAAAATAAGAGTGTGAGGTATAAGTATATGTTTTTATTTGTAAAACGTGTATTCTTTAAAAGACGTTTGACAATGACATAGTACGCCTAAACTGCGGTCACGCTAGAAAGCAAAATAAAATCTGTGACAGAATGAAAAGGGAAAATTTAGGTTTTATTACATTTTGCATAAAACTGTACTGTCACAAAGTAACGAACGTCTTAATAGATTCTTTAAATTTCTAGTAGTTTATAGTCGATTTTGTCACAATTTTAACCTTTAAACGTCTTTCTTTGACGAAAGGTCAATGACAGTCTGATGAGATTTTTATCGTCAAATGTAAAACATTTCTCTTATAAGTGTTAGATGAGCAATTTATACGTAAATGAAAAAATTGGAGTTGAAATTTGACCGTTTTGATCAGTTTCTGCTTGATTAAAAAATAAAATTTAGCATATTTTTATTTTTTAAAAAAATCAAGCATGCCTTGATACAAACATTTTTTAAATTTTATGATAGGTAAAGTAGTATTTCTAGGCAAGATTTAAAAAAGTTTATAAGAAAAACTTGTTTAGAATGCAAAATTATTCCCGAATACCGAATTTCATAACCATAGGCCTACTTTGATTTTTACGTTTAAATTATTTACTTATTATAATATATGAATAAAAAATTAATTGGAAAACAAAACGTAAAAATCAAAGTAGGCCTATGGTTATAAATTCGGTATTCGGGCATAATTTTGATTCTAAACAACTTTTTTAATCAAGATGGATGCCAAACGGTCAAATTTCAACCCCAAAATTTTTTGTATTTTTGTATAAATTCGCTATCCTAACACTGTATATCATCATAAGATAAATCAATGGCAGGTCAGATTGATATTATGTTAATTATAAGATCAAGATGCTTTAAATATTGTTGGTAATATGTGAGTTGTGTTAAGGTTTAAAACGATGTTTTTTTCAATACGGTAATTCAGAACTTTGCATTAAAAAAGACTGTTAAATATTCTTCACCACAAATTATTTTGTCGTATTCTGTAAATTGTAAATATTTCCCAATTTCCAATTATTGTTGGAGATATGTTGCTATATTTATTTTAAATTTCCGTTTTATTGGTACAAAGTCTTAAAACTTAGGAATGCAAGAAACGAATTTATAATTTTTACAACAAATAATGGTTTATCGTATTCACTTTATTAATTTTTGTAAGTTCTAGAGTCTCGTAATTATTGCCGTTGACCTATATATTTGAATTTATTTTTAAAAGTATATGTCAATTTTAAATATCGTTTTTTGCTTATAAACTATTCCAATTTGCTTTTACAAAAGGCTTATTTTGACTAAAAAACATATTAAAATTTTGTAAAAAATTTACTGAGGAAAATTTTGCCTTGTCCTTTTTTTATCTTTAACCGCAAACCCTCGGTATACAAAATGAATTTTCAAAATAAACATTTTCTCTGCCTCTTAAGATTTCTGAACCAGCTTCCGTTTCTCTTCTGAAAATGAACCATATGCCGCGCCAGGGGATTAATGCATGGCCGGATTTTCGTCTTGGGTAAAATAAACAGAGTTCATTTGACCGCGAAGGCATTCAAATATTTTTATTTTATTTTTAGGTCACTTAAAATCACGCTATAAATCTTGTATCAAACAATTTATTAAGGTTTTTTATTTTAATTTATTTCTAATATTTATTTTAAAATGTTAAACCAAAGAATTTTGTTACAAATAAAAACTGATGTTACGATTAAATACTTTCTTTTAACAAAACAATGCTTTTCTAAATTTTTCATACTTTTTTCTGTCTTAAACCAAAAACAGAAATACGCTATGTTGGGTATTTCTGTAGTTAAAAGGTTTTTAATTTTAACGACTTTTGTGATTTTTATCGTTGCCGAGGATGATGCATTAAATTAAATTTAGCAATGGTTAAAGTTAAAAGTTAACAACGGTTTAGAATGTTTAACAAAACGTCATTGTCAGAGTTATTCAATGATTTTAGTAGGCAACCTGTCAAAACCTGACATTTTGTTAAAAATTGTAAACCGTTGTTAACTTTTAACAATTGCTAAGTCCATTGCTAAATTTAACAACGCGATCATCACTCGGCCGTAAGAGATTTAGAATATTGGGTATTATTATTCGCAGCACAAAATACATATTAAGAAGTTCTTATTGGAAACTCGTCAAAAATGGTTATACAACGGGAACTGGCAGATCGCCTGAATCAAAATAAAGAAAAATACCCAAAAACCTCAAAAAATCAAAATACAGTAAGGCGCCGAGCACTGCGAACATAGGACGATCCTGGACGATTTTGGATGTACCTAAAAACGCCGCACGCATTGCCTATCGATCAATAATCTTCCAGCAAACAATTTATTGAACGCGCGTCGGCCGGCCAAGCGATCAATTCAATACGTTTATTTCTGAAATAATTCTTTACTATCGAACGCTCGACAGCTATAGTTGTACTGTGTTAATTATTTGCGACCAAAAAGTTTTTTTTAATAAAATAATAATTATTAATAATGGATGTTTACGAACTGGAAGAGAAAATTAAAATTATTGAATGGTATCACCGTGGAAATCCTGTTAGGGGAATTAGGGAATTATTTATTAATTTATTTCCAACCAGGCCGACTCCCACGATTTCCACTATTCACCGAGTCATTAAAAACTTTCTGACATTTGGTTGTTTAACTCCGAGAAAACATAAACATGATAGTGCCCCAGAAGAAAACAACGAAAGGGAAATGAAGGAAATTATGGTAGTGGCAAGTGTTATTGAAAATCCTACAATTTCCATTGCAGAACAGGTTGATTTGAGCAGAAGATCAGTGGGAAGAGTGCTGAAAAAAGTGGATACCGATCCTACAAAGTAAGAAAACCCATGAAATTTTCCTGATGATCATTTTGGATGAATGCAATTTTGTAAAACTGTGATGGAAATGGAAAATAACAATAAAAATTTCATAAGAAACATTGTTTTTACTGACGAATCGACATTTCCACTTCATGGTTTCACCCAACGATTTTATTCTCTGGGGTCACGTAAAATCACAAATTTATGGTTTCAGGGCTAATAATCTACAAGAATTGCAATTACAAATTGAGAATTCGTATAGGATTATTACCCTTAACATTCTAGCAAATGTCAGAAGGCGTTTTTATGACAACCTTGGTTATTGTTTGGCTCAAGAAGGTGGTTTATTTGAGCATCTTCGATAACTTAAAAAGAGTTTTTCTTTTTTAATCTATGAATGCACATTAATTTATTTTTTTTTTAAATATCTTTTACGTTCCATTATTTATTTGAGAAAATTCTTTTTATTTTATTCGGAAAAACTGTTTGGTTTTTAAGACCGTAGCAAACGTTGCGGTCTCGTAAGCAATTAAGTTTAAATTTATGGCTGATAAGAAATCCGATCGAAGTTGGTTGACGCTAGCTAGCTCCTGCTACTTGCTTGTAAACACTGCATCCTCTTACTGAAATTAAAAAGTAGTACCTACACAACAAACTGGGCAAGCATTCCCCACCAGCTCAAGAAAAAAATGAGCCACGTGGGGAAACGAGACGGAAATTGAAATGCAAGCCACAAAATTATTATTGGTATTTTATAATTGGCACATCCAAAATCGTCCAAGAGCCTCCTATGTTCGCAGTACGGTGCGCTTTACTGTATATTTATCCACGCTTCGGTGGCAAGTCTAAAACCGTTAAATAAAAATTATTCAGATTTTGATATAAAAAATTAAGGAAATTCTAAGTTTTTCTTATAGTAGAGGAGCCAAGAGGGTCGTTTTTCACCCATCTGTAACCGGATGAAACCCATTTTTTGTTAATCTTACACTCCAGCTTCCAACAGAACAGCAGCTCCCAACAGAACAGCAGCTTCCAACAGAACATTAAGTAGTACAACTTTTATGCACCCTTTTACAGCGAGAGAGGCCCCGGCTTCCCGCTTTCTTCGTTCCTTCATCCTAGAGTGTCAAGACTATGGAACCTGCTGCCCGCAGAAGTTTGTCCCCTACCAATCTCCAAATATTTTTCTGGACAAACTTCCTCTCCCACACTTAAGACACCCACGGTACGTTATCTTAATCAGCCTTCGTGGATTGTCCCCGGGTAAGAAAAAACATAAACAAATGCATTTTTACTATATTGCCTATCAAAATATGGTCAAGAAAAAAATAAAATCAACCTTTTTTTAAAAAAACTTTGACTACGTGATAACAAAAAAATTTTGTTAGATCGAAATTCTGACGACAAAACAGCCAGGTGGTCCTAGGCATGTCAAGACCATCTGGCAAGAAAACAGGTAAGTTTTTATGGACTATTATAATTTGAGAATAAAGATAATTTATAAAACGCGGATATACCTTGCGAAAAAGATGTTTAAAGGGCCCATTGTCAAGCTTTGAATTTTATAACGCAGTTGCAGCGAAAGGTAGGAAAGCGAATCGCCCGACAAGGTGAGTAGAGGAAGACAAAGTATTCGCTGCGCCCGGCGTATTCGTCAATTGAGAGAGTGCGGATCGTTTTATTAGAAAGGAAAGAAGAGTTTTCTATGTCTGGTAAATTTAAGTGACAACTAATAAATTATTTTTTTTTAATTTACAAAATTGGTTATTTACGAAACGCATTATAATTATTTTATCAATAATTTAATTTAATATAAAGGCATTTAATTATTCGCTAAAATTAAATGTTGTAATGTTGGTTTATTTTTAATTTTCTTATGTAAAAAATTGTAAAATGTAGTTGAAAATAAATGGAAAAATTCTAGGATATCAGAGAAATAATATTAAGTCATTTTTAAATTGTAGATTATTTTTTTAAAAAATTATAAAAAATAATTAAAAAATAATAGTATTATAATAGTCATCTAAAAAACACCTTTTGACCTCCTTGCCAAATAGTCTTGACAAAAAATGAGCGGCAAAACCAGCTAGGCATGTTTTTACAGTTTAAAATTTCGATCTAAAAAAAAATTTTTTTTTTGAAATTAAAAAAAAGTTAAAATTTTTTAATTAAAAAAAAAGTCGGGACCGTATTTTGATGGCAATATAGTCAAAATCATTTGTTTATGTGTAAGTTAAAAAAATGGTTTTATCCGGTTAACAGATGGGTGAAGAACGATCTCTTGGCCTTAGACTTTTGAATTTATGATGGGGGGGGTTTTTTTGCCCGGCAAAAAACCCGTTTTTTGACGGCCCAATAAAAAAAAAATTTTATTTTGGTATTTTTTTTTTTTATTTTTATTTATTTTTAAAAATTTACAAAAAATAATTTTCTTGCACGGTTTCCTTTTTTTTTTTTGGGAAAAAATCGAAAATTAAAAAAAAATTTTTTTTTTTCCGAAAAAAAAGCAAATTTTAAAAAATGTAATTGTTAATTTTTAAACTTTGCAAAATTTTAAAAACCAAAAAAAATTTTTAAAAATTTTTTTTTTTATTTTTTTGTTTGGTTTTCCCCTAGGAAAAATGCAAACATTTACATGAATAAGCCAGTTTTAAGTATTACAAAATTTGTTTTTATTGCTTAAATGCCTTATCTTATTAAATATTTTTTCGTTATAAACTTAGCTAACAAAATTCCAACAACTAATTATTTCAGTCCCCCACCTATTCTTTGAACTTTACAACACGTAATAAAACGCACGAGACAGGGATCCTTCCATTTAATTGGGGATAGACCACCGAAATTTAAGGTGTTATAAAGCATTTGACCACCCAAGAAGACGTTTATGGGCCGAAGTTGGAACGGAACGAGCTGTAAACCACGAGAAATTGGATTAAACAGTTGCGCGCCGAAATATAGAGGGCTCTTAATAGGGCCTCGGAGTAGTTGTGTAATCCAAGTTTTCAGGACCGGGGCAGGAGTCCTGCCGGACACTTAGGGGACGGTTCGGTCTATAAATACCAACTTTGCAGGAAATTAATTTGCATTCGTAATGCCCGTACCGAGAATGTAGCGGTTGCAGGATTAGGAGCTGCACTATCGCTTTGTAATATGGAATATGAGAAGTTTGTCTACTATGATTTTAGTTTGTATTAGTTATTTCTTTTTAGCGTAAAATTTTAAGATTAACCAAGCTATATTGATAAAAATATAAATTTTGAAATAAGTTATATCGTTACTCCTGAATAATAGTACGACAACTAAAAAAGTCAGTTTTAAAATATTGGGCATTTTAATATTAAAATTACCGTATTGAGAAAACGTTAAAAATTTTATAAATAAAATTAATTTCATTTTATTAGTATTTACAGATAGTAGCAATATACTTAAACTGTTATTTTAAGTGTACTAAGTTTTTTTTGTTTATGCAAAAAGTATAACTTGTGTTATTTTTATACCAAAAGAGACAAACAATTAAAAGACTTTTTTTTTTTTAAAATGACGTGTCTTATAAAAAAAAACTTTTTGTTTACAAAAACCATTTTTTTGTGTAAGTATTTAAAAAAAAAACCGTAAATGAAACTTAAAGATTATATTAAAATGTTATTTGTTTATTAAAAAATTACGATTTTTAAAAAGAAAAAAAAAACCAAATTTTTTTTTGGGGGGAAAAAAAAAATTTTTAAACTTTTTGTTTAAAAAAATAAATTTAAAAAAGGTTTTTTTTTTTAACCCAAAATTTTTTTTAAATTTGTTTTTTAAAAATTAAAAAAATGGAAAATTTTTTCCCCTTTTTTTTTTTTTTTCCCTTTTTTCCCCCTTTTTAATCCTTAAGTGTTACATTATTAAAATTTTTAAAAAATTTTTTTTTGCCTAATGGTCTTTATACCTTAATTTAACAAAAACCCTTCCTCGGGCTACTAACCCTTTATTATTGACATTTTTAGTAAATAGTGGTAAAAAACAGATTTTTTTTACGTCTAAATTTTTTGGTTTTTTGGGTTTTAATAGAAAAAAGTAAATTTTTTTTAAGGTTGTTTTAATAGGTTTTTTTTTAAAAAATTAAAAAAAAAATTGTTAAAAAAAATTTTAAAAAAAAAAAAAAAAATTCTTACAATTTTTATAAAGGTTATTTTAAAAAATAAATTGAGTTTAAAAAAATCATAATTTAAAATTGTAAAATAATATTTTTTATGTACACCTTAAATTAACCAACAAAAAAAAAAGAAAATAAAAAAATTAGGGCTAAACTTTTTTTTTAAAAAAAAATCTAATATAAAACCTATTGAAAATAGAAACATCCGAAATTTCGTACATTCAATTTCGTTTGGTTATTTAAGAGTATATAAATACAATATTAAAACGTCTATTATAAACAATTTGTAAGTTGGGAAAGATTTTAACTTTTGACCCCGCTATATAAAAAAATTGTTTCTGAACATTTTTTTCATTTACTACAATTCCTACAGGAACTGCTTGGGCTAGTCCCAGTTGGACATTGGACATATCTGGAGCTTTACTCAAAAACGTTTTGACGTTTTTCATAGTCAAAACTTTTGATTTTTTAGTTTTATATTCGTCATTTAGACACCTTTTTATATTGTAAAATATTCGTATTTTCATTGAATTCATTGTGCTTTTACTCACAGAGTATGTACCCCATAAAATAAAAGCCTTAAGAACTTTTGCCTTTAAACAAATGACAAAATTAATACCTATGTACAATACTTTAACCATATAAAAAAAGTCTATCTTTTCGTAAAATTAGGCCAGCATTAAGTTTTCGTCAATTCCTTTAAATCTTTCGAAATTTCTCCACTCGCCGAACATATTATACACTTTCTCATACCTTTCCTTAGATTTCACTGAAAGTAAAGTGGAAGAAGTTTCCTGGGCTGCATTTAAGACATCTTCCGAGTTGTTTTCATTAGCTATTTCGATAATTGTTGTTAAAAAAAA
>JAHBCN010003536.1:0-73707 GCA_019359885.1 Listronotus oregonensis | reverse complement strand
CTTGTTTTTTTTTAATTATTTTGGTTTTCGTTACAACTGGCTAGCTATAAGTATTTTTAATCACAAGAAACATTTGGATATTAGTAGTATTAAAAAATCATTAAAATACATAGTTTCTAACATTTATTCAGTATATTTCAAATCTAAAGGGGTGTGGTATAAAAATAAATGGACCAACAAGCTTCTGGCAACATCCAGAATTATGTTCTGTAAGTTTTCTAAGTTCAAAACAATTTACAGAATGCGGTCCTCATTTTTTTGCACCCCCAACTCCATCCAGCCCGGTCATATAGGATGTTTCAAAAAGGGTTTTAATTTTTTGAATCTTCGAAATTTAAACTTTTAGGATCGAAATCCTCGCCAAACCACCCGTATTGAAAAAACGTAATCAGTTCGAATAAAATATGTTTATTTTGTGAGTAAAATTTTTTATTAATATCTTGCAGGGAAAAAACATTGATATAAGCTTTAAAAATCTCTTAAACAGACTTGGGTTGCAATTTAAAGATATCATCAATAACGTTATATCTGAAATTTGGGACACACTATATAAATATTTCTTTTATAGAAAAGAGCGCGGCTAAAAACACAAATCGAGGGTCGACATTGTTCCACAAAATATATATTTTTTATTTAATAATTTTATTCCAAATTAGAGACCTTACTGTATATACGGTATGATTAGAAAAAAAATCCTTTTTTTAAAAGTTATTCTTAATAAAAAAAAGATCCTTTACTTTTATTATTCCTTTTTTCCCCAAACATTAACTAGAGAAATGGCTTAAACAAAATAGATCCATAAACAAAATGTCGAAAAATCAATGATACCGTATCGAAATTCCATTTTGTCCTTCAAACAAACATGCTTTTGAATTACAAGGCGATTCCTACCCTTTTTTTTTTTTACGCTCAGATAGGTGACCTTAAGGTGGTAAAGAATACATATTCTGGGGAAAAAGTTTATTAGAAATATCAAATACTTTTTTTTAGATATTTCTGCCAAAGTCAAGTTTGTTAGGTCACTATTTGTTCATTTACTTACATTGCTTAAAAATTTTATAAACTATTTAAAAAATGGCAAAAATTCATAATTTTAAAGGAATACCATCGTAAAAACTAAATTAATTTTTTGGGTTTTGCGCTACTGTTAAGTTGTGGTAGGACAAACATTTTCTCTTAATTACTTAATCAATCAAGGTTAATCATTTTTAGTCCACATACGTTAAAATTGGTGTTATTTTATACCATTATCCTTAGGGGTCATTGTACAATTTGCTTTATTTATATAATTTAAATATTTTTAGGTACTGATCTATAATTATTTTTTATTGTTTTATTAATAGAAAAGAAAAAAATTTTTTTTGTTACTTTCAAATAACATTTTTGGTAATTACCAAAAATGTATACGTAATTACTGTCTAAACGAAAATTTAAACCACTTAAATATATATTTATTCTAAACGGATTTTTTGAAAACATTTTACGGATTGCAAAATTTACTTTATAATATATAATTTTTTTTTAAATTGTAGTAAATCAGTTTTTAATCATTTTTTTGAAAAGGAATCATTTAAATTTTTCAAATAATTTTTAATTATTGTTAATTTTTTGCACCTTTTTTACTAATATGGTTTTGGGGTTCCTAAAAATACAAAATTTAAAAAAAAAAAATTTGTTTGTTTTTACAAGAGCTACTAGCATTAAATTTAACACTAATTTATTATTTTAAAAGAAAAGAAAAAATTTTTATTCGATTTTTTTCTTGCTCTATTAAGTTTACTACAAAACACATACTTATAAACCAATATACTGATAATCTCATAAGCTGTGTGATGATATTTTAAAACAACAAAGAGAGATAGCACTACCAAACATAAAAATAAATTTTCCATAAATCTATCTCACGATGGACGCTTCCAACTGCGCATGAGTAAAATTTAAAACCTATTGGCTGGTCATCACCACGGTTATCGATCGTCTAAACTTTTACTTGCTTTCACCAATAAAAGTGCTCTTAAAGCATGCGCAGATATGCTGATCATCTGAATGGACATATACGTTTTAATGGGACGTCGAATATGCCCTTTTCTCTTTCTTGGTTAATTATATGTCAATATAAGCAGTATATTGGTTTATAAGTATATGCTAAAAATATATCTAAAAACCCCCTGTAGGTAGCTAGGTTTAAAGGGAAATTTGGACTTTTACCCCTCCACTGCGACCGCTCGGGTTTGTGGCTCCACCTTTTTATATTTCTCCCAATAGGATCAGACTTCTAATGAATCCGATATCAGATTGGAAGAGAGTTCTTAGTCTCCTCTTACTCGTGTCGCTACCGGACACAAAAAATATTGTTCTGGTGTCTCTGTCTCCTGGAAGTATGACGGCAGACGATTAGATCCGTCATGCCCTCCTCTTCCGGTCTAGTGACGTGGGTAGCTACCAGGTCTTTGTTACAGGAACCAGATATTCCTTCTGAGGCCGCATCTCGAGCCTTACCCTTGAAAACGGTCCTATCCGCTTTCTGTTTAAAGCCAGGGAACCCTTTTCCTTATAAAGGCGGTTCTGTCCGGCTCTGTTTGATTCAGGGATCCCTTCTTGAGCACCTGTTTGTTCGGGATGGATTAGCCCTTCTCGTGAAACAGGCGCCGTGATTCAGAGGCACCTTTCGAAACGGATTCACCGTTTCGGTCGGCGCACCTTTGTCTGCTTGTGACCTTTTTTTCCATATGAAAGCGGTTCTGTCCGCTTTGTTTGGAACTAGGGAAGTAATGGTCCATCACGGTAGAACCCCGCATTACCACAGTAAGGCTAGATACTCTGAGAGATCGCCCTGTATCTCAGAGGCACCGTTGAAGACACCTGTTTAAGGCATAGGATGTCATCACTCATCAGCACGGTATGCTAACACCTTGAGGTTAATCCTTGTGTTCATCTTAGTTTCGGACCAACGACGTGTGAATACAGCGGTAGGTAGAAACCCTGTACACACATTCGCATGTTAGAGATCGAACGCTGTTAGAACAACACCGATACGTCACGCTTTTATATGAGTTTGCCATATGAGACCGTGACGTATCGGTGGTTACAGTTCGATCTCTACCATGAATCCAATTCAATAAATAAATGATCTCTACAATTTTGGGCTAAAAAGCACCGCGTTCTAATTGTAGAAGGTCTTCAACGATGACTGAACAGAGACATATTTGTGAATTAGTTCATATTTAAAAAAAATGTGAAATAGCCATCTTGTATACTTTTCCCGTAGAATTCACTAACACTTAAGAAAATGATTTGAATTAAAACAAAAAAGATACGAGATAAAATTATCAATTCCTAAAAGGAGCATCTTATTTATTGGTTTTTTAGTAACAACAGAATTAATTTAAATTAGAAAACAGAAAAAAGTAACAATAAATACTAAAATGCCAAAATACAAAAAATAATATTCTGTCAAAGTCTAGTGTTTATTAAATGGGGGCGGACGCGGCGTTCGCCGGATTCAAAGCGGCTCGACGTGTTTCAAAATGCTCTTTCTGGCTGGTCAAAATTCCGGCAGTTTTTCCATAAAGAAAGGTAATTTAAATTTTTCGTAATTAAATTACTTTACAAGTAATGGAATTACTTTTTAAGTAAATGAATTCCTTGGGATTCGTGAAAATCAATTAACAATTACATTTACATTATCCTATTAATTGATAATCAAATACAATTACCCTTTTGAAAAGTAATTGAATTAAAGTAATTCAGTTATTGAGAAGTAATTGCGAATACGATTTTTCAATTATTTTAATTCAATTACCGACAGCTCTGCGTGCACACAATGAGTGACTGACCCTTGCGAACTTGCAAATCACCTAAAAATGGCTTAACACGCTTTAAAAAAATCATATTTTAGTTTTAAATAGGTCACTCTTGTCAAAATATGAAAGACCTTTTAAAAATATGCAAAAAAAAAATTAATTATGTTTATTTGAATTTTTTTTTAAAATTTAAAACATTCTGTTATTTTTTTTTATTTATGACGCACTGTCACAAATTATTAAAAAAAAACTAACATGATACGTGTGACCACTTTATTTAAAAAAAAACCTGAAATTATATAATCACAATTAAAGTACTAAATTTTGAAATTGTGCAAATACCAATGAATTATTAGGTAATTGGGGTTTTGGAACCACTCGTTTTAAAAACCAATAACTGGTTTAGAATCGACACATTATTTTGAACGTATTAGAACACCCAATTTAACGTAACCATGAAAGAGTACTTAAAATAATTTTTAAATGTTAATTAAAACAACTTTTTCTAAGCTTCTTAATAGGGCCATTTTATTTTATACAAAGGTCACCTTAAAATATAAATATCTATTTTTATTTTCTTAAAGCGATTTAAAAACCCTAATACAAGCAAAGTAAGTTGGTGTAAGACCTAGTACTCGCTTAAAATGTTATGAGGAGGATCTCAACCACATCATAACAGATTTAAATGATTTTATACTTTAAAAAAGCGTAAAATGAAATTGTAGTATTTATGCCGGTTACCGGCTATACAGAAGGTTTTTTTTAATCTTAGGACAGTCCGCAATACTTTAAGCCTAAATACTAACGTACCTTTGGGTATCCTATGTAAAGATGGCAACGATTAATCGAATAATATATTAATTTTATTATTTATTATTTATTTATAAAATATATTTTATTTATTAATATAAAATAATATAATATTATATATTATATATATGATTATTTTTGTTTATTTATTTAAATAAAATCTTAATTAATTAAAATTAAATATATGCAATTTAATAAATTTATAACTGCATTATCTATACAAATTACATTTTAATCAAATATCTAAATCTAATTTGTTTCACTATCAGTCACCATTGAGATTAATTACAATAGATTTATTTTTTTAGTTTTGGATAGAAATGTAAGAGTCTAATTTTATAATGCTGTAGTAATTTTTCAGTCTCAACTGGTATGTTAGTAATTAATTTTTACAAATTTATAACACTGAGACTTAAAGTAGGTTAACATTTTCTGCTCTATCTTTGATTTTACTTGGGTTTCACAAATGCTCATGGGGTTAAACATACAGTGATGAGGAAGCCGTAAGACAGAATGCCCAGCCTGTTCAGCCAAAT
Source organism: Listronotus oregonensis (assembly GCA_019359885.1). Lineage (NCBI taxonomy): Eukaryota > Metazoa > Arthropoda > Insecta > Coleoptera > Curculionidae > Listronotus > Listronotus oregonensis. The sequence goes on along the minus strand of JAHBCN010003536.1, from coordinate 68,558 downwards.
TATCACATATTGTTTTTAATTGCATATGAATTTGGACTACCAGAAGATGCGTTTTTGTAACTGAATTAAAATAAATCTTGCTAACAAATATTCTGATTTCAGTTTGAACTTGATGAAGCTGCTTGTGTAGCAGACGGCTGTGGTAGCTTACGGTTTATCCAGGACAAAAACATGTTGTTTAGAATATTTTTAAAAGATAATTTTAAACCAGTTTTCAAAAAGTTCTGCACTTGTATCTCATGATAATTCAAGCAGAATCCTTAAATATTCTTTGCAGACACAGCAAGCAGTTTGGGACAAATTCGTCCTGAACCAGCGTGTATTATAATGCGTTTTCCTTTATTTGAAGGTGCTTTCGCCTGACAGTTTTAACGGAATCACTTGGATACTGTGTCGTTGTATGAACCCATGTTTCATCAAGGTAAATTAGGTTCTGTTTTCTAACCCATATCTTTTAATTTCTTGAAGGTAATTAAATCTCCAAGTGCGTAATCTGTGCGATTTCCAGTACTACTTGTCTTTTGTATTTTGAGGTATTTAAATCCCATTTTACAAACAACTTCTATTGAGGCGTGCATGATAATCCCATATTGGTCTGTCTTCGTTAGCTTCTTTTTCAGTTCATCCAAGGTAGGAATAACTCCGCTTTCATAAAGACAATATATTTTCCTTCTTATTAGATCCTGATCACTATTGTCTATACGGTGAGATTGAAATCACTATTTTTTTTTGTTCAATTCTTCACTAATAATAATATCCCTTATCGATGATATTGGAGTTTTTGTAAGTAGACAGGTTTTTTTTTAAAGCTTCTTGTTTAATTAGACCTCTACTGATTAAAGTTTCATACACATTTTTCACAACCTGTTTTGCATCTAATGACAAATGATTTCGACGCGACATATTTATATTCTCGTAAAACAACTTTTTCGAAACGCACAGTAAAAACGGTTATTCAACACTGCCACTAAAATATTAGCCAAAATATTTATATGCCTAATGGTTAATACTCAAGAAATACCTGGCCCACCCCTGCCCTTTATTCGAACAAGATGGATGGTCCGTCAAAAGCCATAACGATATACTTTGAGGCAGACTATAACTGATACCCAATAATAATTAGCAATTAATTATTTTAATCGATTAGTTTTCACTAATTTAATTGAAAGATTATTGTAACATTATGATTAATCAAATGATTGATTAATCGATTAATTTTTTGCTAACTCTAATCCTATGTGAGTATTGACATGAGACTTAAAGATTTGAGGATTTGGAGGGGAGGATGAGCAAAGTGGTACTTCGTGTGGCTCTGTTGGGAGCCGAAGGAGGAGGAATCATATTAATGGTTATATGTTTGTTCCAACCCCGCAAAATATCTATTCTATTCTATTCTATCATCCAATTATGGCTTTGGCTGCCAATCTTTTTTAATTCCAGCGCCGTATAGCCAGCACTTCCCTTACAGTCATATGCTGCGATGTCGCAACATAAGCCTTCCCGGGCTTTGTCTATGGAAAATCTGGATAATCGGGCTATGTAGCCCCCAGAAATTCCGACTAATTCTCAACGTAATCGATGAAAGGCACAATTAACGGTGATCTAACCAAAAGCTGCTACTGTTGTTGCGTACAACCAGCTTGCTGTCAGTCTGACGTCTCACACTGCGCGCGCAACCTATCCTCCGCCATAGGAAGATAACCTCGTGCACTACGTAAAATGTTATAACATCAGAAACTAGCCTCAACCATCAAGCGCTTAGCGAAGAAAGACTCTAATTAATTGGCGGCGAGTTCCCTCGATTTTCACGAGCAAAATTACTGTTTTCCGCGCCACTGCGGTCGATTCCAACGAAAAAGCAAAGCTTCCAAACGCGTTTACTTGATGAAACTTCAACCAATGGGTAACGGTATATTACCCGATCCCTTTACAGTTCAAACCACGCATATCCACAGATTACTAAATGTTTTGGTCACGTATATCTGCTTCAGGATTGAGTGTTCTTCTTTGGTCAGTCTTTATAAAACCATACTTAGGAAATCCTACCTCACAACGGTAGGTTGAAGCAAATGGTAGTATTTTTAGCACAATAGCAAGTTCCGAGTATTTACATCTAAGTTGGGCCCAAAACTTAAAGTAGCCGAATAGTCTTTAGGTTTTTATCAGCTGCCATTCAATGCGTTTCAATTTTTTTTTCTACATGACATTTTTATAGGTAATCTACTACTTATATTTTTCTTTTATTGACTACTTCTTTCGAAGCCCACACCCTCCTTTGTGGAACCCTTGGATTTCGCCGGAACCCAGATTTCCCATTTACTTCTTATTTTATTTTTATGTGATTTGTCTGTAATTCACCTTAACATTTTTTGGTTCAGAAAATAATATTTTATACAAAATTGCGATGAAGAAAAAAGAAAAACAGTCAATATATATTTTAATATTTTACTAGAGAGGTTTAGTAGTCATAAAATAGCTGATAATTTTATAATAATAAATTTACGGCAAGCTATGAAATTAATTTAACTAAAAAGAACTGTACTTAGTGACTTTTACCTTTAAACCAACGATATTTACTGTTTGTTTTTGGTTAATTACATATTAATTTTATGTCTTTTTTCTTTATAACACTTTTAATTTTTTTAATTGTCCATGAAAATGATTATGACTTGCAAGAAAATAACTATATTGCAAGTAATTATTATAATTTTTTATAAGGTCATACTTATTATAATAACGTTTAAATCAATGTCGTAAAATAAAAATAATAGGAACTGTAATGTAGGACGTAGTGCACTGCCCATTTATTTTTTAATAATGCAAAAACGATATAAATAGTTTTTATCTCTAAATGGGTGTGAATCAATTAGACGAATTTAAAACTGTGAATATTGTGAATAAAACATACTTTTGTTTCTTAAATACAGGCTGGAAATAGAAAAATGGCCATAATGACATCGGGGCAATCTGATTGCATCAAGGGTCGTTACATTTTTATTTTTTATAGGAAAACACAGTGGCCGTCTAATTACACTGAACAGCATAATTGGTGATTGATATGAGAAACTTTTTTATTTCTTATTTTTCAAAAAAAATGACTGCATGTGTTCAAACTTACAAAACATCGATCAAAGTTTGAATACATCTTGGCGTATCAGAGATGGGTGCAAATTAACAAAAAAAGCATGACAGAAAACTGCCTTTAATTTTGAATTTGGAAAAAAAATAATACTTGGAAAACTTGTTTAAGAATAAATAGTTCTGTCATAATTTAAAAGCACAACCTCCTATTTAAAAATTGAAAATAACATTTAGTTTACTAACAAAATTAACTGTTGTAAAAAATTGACCCTTGTCTTTGGAAAACATCCAAATTTTATTATTCTTAAATTTATTTAGATCACATTAAGAAACAAACGCAAAATTATGCTTCTTTTTGGATCAGTGAGGCAAAAATTTAAAAGTACTTTTAGACAAATGTTTCACATAGTTTTTACTTTTCAAAAATTAAAATGTGTTTTCATGTTTGTCTATTACAATATCAAAAACAAAAATTAAACTCGTTCTTTAAAATTATGGCCATGTACAAAAAGTTCATAAAGGTTTAAAAACCTATTTTAGGATTAATCTGCACAAAAAACGAAAGCAATAACATGTCACTATTTTAGAGGACAGCTGCTGTAACTTTTTTAATGTTTTAGTTTTGTGTTCAGAATAATCCTAAAATAGAGTTTTAAAATTTTCTAAATTTTTCTCTCATCGTCATAATTAAATTATTTGGTTTAATTTTATTTTTAATTATTCTAATGAAAAAACATAAAAATATATTTTAATTTCTAAAAAACAAAAACATTTTATCTAAAAGCACTTTTAAATTTTAGTCTAATTGATCCAAAAACAAACATAATTATTATTGCGTTTGTCCCCTTAAGTGATCACTACTGTGTTCTGTTGTGACGTGTCGCGTCAGAAGCATAGAGGTTTCATGCATACGACAGACAAAGTATAGGTTTTTCTTTATACTTTGCGACAGAGATCGCTGCGACATAACACAACATAATATAAAAATATTATAAAAGTTACCATACTAAAGGTATGAAACCGATACCGTTCTGATGGGTCAGAACACGACGCGTCAGACAAATATAAATCCACCTTAAATAAAATTAAATGCTTAAAAACAACAACATTTTAGTGTTTTTCTAAAAACAAACGTCAATGAAGTTTTTATAATTAAATTTTGTTCAACCGTCTCGATCTACGAGGTAAGTTAAAAAAGTAAGTATTATTTTTAGTTTTTGAACAGGAGGTTCTGCTTTTAAATTATGACATAACTTCGCTTTTTCTAAACAAGTTTTCCAAATAATATTTTTTTCTGAATTCAAAAGTGAAGGTGGTTCAATTAATACCATATTTGTTAATTTGCACCCACCTTGTATACTCTAAGATTTATTCAAACTTTGATCGGTGTTTTGTAAGTTTAAGAACATGCAGAGACTTTTATCAGGAATAAAATGTTTTGAGAAATAAGAAATAAAATAGTTTCCCATATGAATCACCAATTATGTCGGTCACTGTATAATAAAAACTATCTATCAATTATGCAGTAGAAAGTGTTCTTTAGTGATATTTTTTTAATAAAATTTAATGTTTAAGGTCAAAAACTCATTAAAAATTATTTTTTTTACTAATCGCTATAAAAAGAAATATGCCTAAAGTCATGACCGTTTATCTGCTCAAGTCCCAGAACTCCCCTTGAAAATAACTCAGACGCTTAAGAGTTGAGCGGTGATGCCATGTTTCTCTTTGCGGCTACATATTTAAAGTCGGTTGTGGCTGAATTTTTAAAACCCTGTATTTTTTAAGAACTTTAATAATAAAGTTATGGTTTTCTTCCAACTAGTATTTCCATTGTTAAATAAGAATAATAATAATTTACTTTTTATTTTAAAATTTTCTTTTACTTTTTTACTTCATTTTTTTTTCAGGTCAAATTTCAAGTTAGAATTATGGTAATTTTATTTATCTAAAAATACTAACATTTTCTAAACAACCTAATTTGGTAAAAAAAAAACGGAATAAATAAACATAAACTTTGTCCTATAGCGTGAAATTATGAAATTTTTAGTAAAAAAAAATATTTTGATTTTACATTTAACACATAAAGGGTGGTCCAGTATCGAATAAATAATATGGATTATGCCAACTAAAATGTTATTATCGTGATATACTTGTTTATATTTTCAGAATATATACATTTCTGACAGTTTATAAGGGTAAATTTACGTTAAAATATTTTGGTTTATTGTCCCAAATATACAGGGATATTTAAAATTAAAGATTTTTTTTTGGTTTGTTTCCACAAGATATTTTGTTACATAGTTTTAAAATCTGCACATTTTTCTGGCAATTTTTTAACATAGGTATAATAAAATTAAGCTACTCATAACTAAAATAATTTCCGTGTACACCGACTGGGTAAAGTATCCATCAGGTTTTATTTACTATGTGTCCTGGATTTACCTATATTTTAAGGGTAAGTCGTTTAAAAATTGTTTACGCGCAAAAAAGCGCTGGTGTAAAATAACCCATTAATAATTTAATATTGTTCATTAAATTATTTATTAATTTGTATGATTATTAGCTTAAAATTTCAAGAACGCAAAATTAGCTCGCTTTTTAAACTTAGAGCACAAGAAGCTGGCAGAAAAGTAAAAATTCTGAAGACGTATACAAATATATCATGAAATTAACATATGTATAACTTGGCATAAACATGTTTATTTCTTCGATACTGAAGCACCGCCCTTTATGTGTTCAATAGCAAATCACATATTTTAACTCTAAGCAAGTATGTAATTATTTTTGTCTTGGATTTAGATGATAAGTCAGACTTATAAGGCGTTTATTAGTATTAACTGGGAAGCGTTAACTTTTTAGTGATTTTTAGAGCCATCCTGTAGGCCTGCACAGGAATGTCCTATTTAAAAGATGTTCCTATTGACCTTAAGAACAACATAAACAAATTTAAAAATAAAATTGTTGGAGAGCCAGAATTCCATGTTATGTGTGCCATATTATTTAGTTACTTTATTTTCTTAATTATCTCAAAAACTAGCAATTATTGACGTATAGTGTTTTTTACATTTTCGATGTAGAGTTAAACAAAGAGTCAAAATTTGGCAAATTATACAGAGCGTTCCATTTAATAAAATATACTTAACAATAAAAACTTTGTTTTCATTGTTAAGTTTGACCTAACCTAAAAATATAGGTAAATCCAGGAGAGATAATGAGATAATAGATAATGAAACCTTCTAGATACTTCACCCTGTAGGTGTACATGAAAATAATTTTAGTTATGGATAGCTTAATTTTATTATACCTCTTAAAAAATTGCCAGGAAAATGTGTAGATTTTAAAACTATGTACTCCTTTATATGTCACAAAATATCTTGTGGGAAAAACCAACAAAACATTTTTTTATTTTTAAATATCCCCTGTATATTTTGGACAATAAACCAAATTATTTTAACTTAAATTTACCTTAATAAACTGTCAGAACTGCATAATTCTGAAAATATGTACAACGATAACACGATATTAGCATTTTAGTTGGCATAATCCATATTATTTATTCGATACTTGACCACCCTGTATGTGTTAAATGTTAAGACAAATTATTTTAACTCTAAACAAATATTTAAAATATTATTCCGCTGGATTTAGATAAAATTCCACTCTTTTTCTGCATTTATATTAAAATTAATAAACAGTTAAGCTTTAACTTCCCAGTGATTTTTTTGGACCACCCTATAGACCTGCATAAAAATGTCCCATTTAAAAATGTTTCTATTGATCTAAGAAACAACATACTCAAATTTAAAAAAAAATCGTTCGAGAGCCAGAATCCCATGTTATGTGTGCCATGTCCTTTAGTGAATTTTACTTCTCAAGACAAGTGTATTAATATTTTTTGCAGATCTCTCATCATGGCAAAACTATTCATCGTAACTCTACTCTCTCTTGCCGCCACAGCGTGGGGCTATTCTGCAGGAGCTCCAGAGGCAGTGTGCAATGACATGACTCCAAAACATCCCGTAGAACCACAAAAGTCCGCTTTGCCATATAAAGTTAGTTTTGATAAAAGTGAAGTTAAACCTGGTGAAGAAGTCAAAATTAGTATTGGTGAAAAGGTTTTTAAAGGTAAATTTAAAATCATTTCAGAGATATACAGGGTGCTACAAGTTTGCATTAGACATTTTTTTATAAAGAGGGTTTTATTAGCCAATTCGTAGCGAGAGTAAAACATTTAAATTTTTTGTGCATTCATCTTGTAACAGAAAGCCGTACTATAGCAAATTATTTTGGCTGCAAATAAAAACTTTTTTTTTGTGTTTTAATAAATCAAATAAAAATCTTCAACTACAACAAATGCTGGTTGTCCTTTGAATTATATGTACAGTGACGGCCATTAAATCTTGGGCAAAAAATTTGTCAAATTTTGACTTTTCTGCCAATTTTTGTGAATAGCTCTTTTTTACCTTGTTTTACTTTTAATATAAATAAAGCAAAAGGTAAAAGAAAATATTTATATTTTATAATAACTAACAAATTAATAAATTAATTAACTTAATAAATTCAAACAAATTTAAATATCCTTCCAAAAAAAAAATATTTTATTGCGGCCCCGTTTTTTCTAAGACAAAGTTTAGCCTTCCAGGCTTCGAATGGACCAAAGCCCGGGCGTAGTCCGGATTTCCTCGTAACTCATTCCACGCCTCTAAAATTTTATCCTTAAGTTCGTTTACATTTTGCGGCCTAAACTTATTTTCCCTATTTATTTTTTAACTAATAAGCCCCAAACATTTTCCATAACATTTAAATCCGGACAACGTGCGGGCCACGGTAAAACCCTAATACGCTGCTCTACCATCCATTCATTGACTGGCCGGGACACTTATCTTTCTGAAAGATACAATTTCTGTCCGGAAATTGATCCAGTACAGAAGGCAGCATGATGTTCTGTAGTAGATCTATATATACCTCCGCATTGAACCTTCCTTCGATAAAATAAAATAGAACAAGTCATTGTGCTCTCAGCCACCCCCAAACATTTACCGAAAATCGCCCACTACTTCTGTCCTTTTGGGTATATTTTTCATCAAATCGTGTTTCTTGAGGTCTGTATACCTTAAGTATTCCCTTGTAGGACGACTGAAACACTTTTTCATCGGTGAATATTATATTTTTCCAAATAATCGAAGGTTCCATGTAAAATTGTAGAGCAAATCCAATGCGTTGTTATTTGCTTTCCGTTTTTGCTGTAACTACGATTATGAGGTTGGTTTTCCAAATCATTAACTGAATTATTGTCTGTTCTTGATTCGATGTTTGGGCGAACCTCAGCTCTTCCCGGCCATTTTGCTTAACAATGAATAGACTTTTGGGATGTTAAGCTTAATCCTTCGGAATCCCCTCAATATAATGAATAATAAATACTTTTTGATCCAAAGTTAAGTTTTGCATTTAAAAAAATATTTTTAGACACTGACAAAGGACACCAGAGCTGGGATTCTGTAAAAATATAAGGAAAGAGAATGTCAACATAGGGATCACATGTCCTTGTTGCCCTTAAAGGCAACTCATAAGTTTGTCACTGTTTTGAAAGAGATAGAGAAAAGGAATGTCAAAAAATTTGCTTACAGAATCGGGCCCCTGGGTTGGGACTCTGTAAAAATATAAGGAAAGAGAATGTCAAAATAGGGATCACATGTTCTTGTTGCATTTAAAGGAAACTCATAAGTTTGTCACTGTTTTGAAAGAGATAGAGAAAAGGAATGTCAAAAAATTTGCTTACAGGATCGGGCCTCTGTTTCTTTATTAGGTTTTTCAACAGGTAGGTATTTATATTCAGTAAAAGGTGGCATAACCTTATTTTACGAAAGGGAAAAAGAATTGCCCAAGATTTAATGGCCGTTACTGTACATTTTTACTCACAGTCCAATCTGTCTTGGCACATCAGTTCAGGTCATATGGTACTTTAGACGACTTTTAACACAAAACTAAATAAAGCAATTTGTAAAATAAAAAAACCTATTTAGTTACTAAAATCGTATCAGCATCACCGCAGCAGTCGTTGAACCTTACGATTACAAGTTCTCGCGGCTCAGCTGTTATAGTCACCCAAATGAATTAAGTGAGAGACGAGATAAGACGTAAAAAATATTTTTTCATTAAGCTGTTGTTGATTTTATTAAGCTGTTATATCAATTGAGATTTATTTGTGATTAAGAAAAGAGGGAAAAAAGGAATTCATTTATAAATAACGTGGCCGCCACAGCTTGCAGTTCAGTTAATGTTGTTGAGAGTGGGCTATGTTTTATCTTTTAGCGTTGGTCGTTCGTGATAGATAAGATTGCCTCTTTGGCCGACCTTATGGTCATACGCTATTAATTCATTGTAATATTTAATATTGTCGAGCTTTATTTTCTTTTTAAATGATTTTTAACAAACAACGCCTCGGTGGCTCAATTGGTGGGCCGTTCGTCTGAGTAGCGGAAGCTTTTTAGTTCAACCTGAGGCATTAGTCTTCTATGCCTCTAAAAATTAATTGATTATCAGTTTTTATTTGCTCCTTAGTCTTAAAAGTACTATTTGAAAACTAAAATTTAAATAATTATTTTATCCCTTTTTGTCTAGGTTTCTTCCTACAAGTGAGAAACGGTGACAAGGCTGTTGGCAGCTTTGACATTGCTGGAAATGACAAATACTTCAAGGGAGTCAACTGCCACGGATCTAAAAGTGTAAGTATCTTTTTAAAGATTCGTTTAACTTCAAGGGCGTTAATTTATTATATTTTATAAGAAATATGACAAGGTATTCTACTATATTTTATTAAAGGTGATGCATTACATACCTTTTCCATTAAATATCTCTAATATACCTACAGCAACTGCAGTACTTAAAACATAATGATCACAGTAATTTGTGATGATAATCGTATTTCTCAAAACGTTTTAAACTGCTTTCTAAAAGGGCATAATTGGGTCTCTAGTAAATGAAAGTCTTCAAACCGTCACGTTACCATTTAATGGGATTTTAAAATTATTTTTTGTTAATATGCTTTATACAAATCATTTACGTTCGCCTGCATCCATTTTTTGCGTTAAAAAATTATTAAATACACAGAAGAAGTCGATCTGCCATCTGTCTAAATAGGAAATATGATGCATATGCACTATAGGCGTCTTAATCCGAGACCAAGATGTCATCGTTTAACAAGAAAATGCAATGTTCTGAAATGTAATAACAAGAAAACATACTTCCAAAAACTTAGCTTAGACATAAGGTACCAAAGCAGACTAAGTTAGCATGTAACAAGTGGGTGTCAAACTTAAAGACGAGACATTAAATGAAGTAAAGCCATAAATTGAACAAGAAAAGCCTTAAATTGAACAAAGACATGTACATACTATAGAACCATTAGTACAGATTTTTGGTTATTCAGGAAAGGCTAAAACGTTGTTACAAAATCCATGTTACTTTTAGGCAAAACTATTTTTCCTTTTAAAAGACCATGAAGCCAAAACGGTGTGATGCGAATAGTAACAAGATAAATGACGTCACTTTCGGAGAACACCGGGAGATCTTGAATCTAAATAGACGTTAGATTAGATTAGATTATTTGAGCGGAGATGGCAAAAATGACCTCCACCACTGCAACCTTACCAGATTTATTGTGGTTTCTTCTATCGTTCTTTAGAGTACCTTGTCCGGGCCCGTCTTCTTAACTAGACTCCAGAGTCTTGACACTGACCACTGCATATATCTTGCCGATTTTGGCTTTTTCTCACCTAAGCCTACATAGTGCTTCGCAGTGGCACCACACATGTACGGGTGTTTCTTCAGCCTCCTGGCAGAACCTACACAGGCTATCCTCCACCAGGCCTATTCTTTCCAGGTGCTTGTTGAGTTTGCAATGTCCTGTTAGTTGACCTACCGTTATCCTTACGACTTTACGACTGTGGCTCAGTAGGTCCGAGGTAAACTTGGCCGAGCAGGTCTTAATAAACTGCTTTGTCTGTCGTTGTCCTGGTGTTTGTAACCTACCAGTTTTGGTTCAGAATGGTTCAGGGCCTATCCAGACGAATAGACGTTAGCCACGAGATCGGTTGTACAGTGACGGCCATTAAATCTAGGGCAAAAAATTTGTCAAAATTTTACTTTTCTGACAATTTTTGTAAATCGCTCTTTTTTACCTTGTTTAACTTTTAATTCCTATAAATAAAGCAAAAGGTAAAAGAAAATATTTATATTTTATAATAACTAACAAATTAATTAACAATTTAATAAATTCAAACAAACTTAAATATCCTTTCAAACAAATTTAATATTTTATTGGGGTCCCGTTTTTTTCTAAGACAGAGTTTAGCCTTCCAGGGATCGAATGAACCAAAGCCCGGGCGTAGTCCGGATTTCCTCGTAACCCATTCCACGCCTCTTAAATTTTATCCTTAAGTTCGTTTACATTTTGCGGCCTAAACTCATTTTCCCTATTTTTTTTTAACTAATAAGCCACATTCCATCCATTAATCGACTTGCGGGGCTGTATGAACGGGACACTTATCTTGTTGAAAGACAAAATTTCTGTCCGGAAATTGATCCAGTACAAAAGGAAGCATGATATTCTGTAGTAGATCTATATATACCTCCGCATTGTTAAAAATGCGCTGCTGGGTCGACTCAAGTAGGTTCACAAGCATTTTTAACAATGTTCTCCAAACTTATATGAAAATGTGATATATAAAATTTGTAGCGTTTTATCTCAACTTTAAAAAGCCGTTTTAAAAATTCAAATCGGACCATTTGCCTAATATCCACGGCACTTGCAAGATAAGGGCCTAATTTGTTTATAGTGCGATTGAATAAAAACTATTAATGCGACAATTTTTATCTTTTGGCAGCTGAAAGTATATGTTATTGACTATTATTTCCCAAAAAATCAGCCCCTAATATTGAAAATTAACGGAGGTACAAATTTTTGAAAAAAATGTCCGTTTTAAGCGTTTTGCCGGCTTTTCTCGGTGAAAAATAGTCGGATCGGGATTTTTCAAAAACTATTTTGTAAGTTTTTGAATTCTCTACAAACGGTCTTTTATGAGCAAAGTAGTATAGCCAGTACTTTTTGTTATATTTAAAAAAAACGAAAAAAGGTCATTTTTTAAAATAATTATTGTTTAAAAAAATTACCTGAAAAAAAATTAGTTGGATTTTGATTTTAGTAATCTACAGGTTATACCGGAACTCATGGCGCAGTCAGATATCTTTTAACATTAATTACAATAAAAAATCTATAATAATTGGATTATATTAAGATCCACTACCTGCTATCAGGCGAGTTTAATACCCCCCACGAGATCTAGTACTGAGACTTTATACAAGCCTATATGCCCCTTCCTAAATTTTTAAAAAAAGGTTGCGCTTATTGTACCCCCTTTCGTCCTTGCTTTTTATGTATGAACGATAATGTATCGAATATTAAATTTTTTAAGCACAGTCACTGAGGGTATATCAGTTCAAGAAGATATAATATCTGAATAAACTTTACCACAATATTATTTTTTAGAGCGCTGCAACTCACAAAAATTCCGTCGAGAAAAAGGATATCACACTCACTTGGAAAGCACCCGCAGCTCCAGGAAAATATACCATTTAGTAAGTTTTATATATTTCAATTTATCTTTACTCTCAGGTCAGAGACAAATTTTTTTAATTTTGGTGCACCGTTTGTTAGATTTGTTCTATAAGAAATATTTGTCATTAAAAATAGAAATGTCTGTATCTAACTTTTTTAATATACATAAATAATCTTAAAATAAAAAAATATTGAGGTATCTAACAAATACAACAAGAGCAATAAAACTTTTGGAATCGGACCAATTAAACCAACGTACTTCGTGGAGTCCAAGAAAAGTGGACAACTCTGGACTAAGATAATATACAGGGTGTCCTGATAAGGTCGTCCTTCGCATAGCTTTCGGAAAAAAATATCTATAGTAAAATCGGCATCGAGAAAATGCTGAAAATTATTTTCAAGTTTCTAATTCTGCCTCTAGAGGGCGTAAAACTAAGAACAAAATTAAAAACACGGATTATGAAAAAATTGAATAACTTTGTTTCGGCTTAACCGACTTTGATAAACTAGGTTTCGTTTGAAAGAGCTTTTAGCAGGGCTTAAGATAAAATATTAATATAATAAATTTATTTTTTTTTCATATTCAGAGACTGATTTGTGGCAAAGTTATAAGTTTTGTAATTTTTCTCGAAAAATTTAAATGCAATGGTATTATTATTATGAGCCCATTAAAAATAGCAAAAAAAAGTAAAGAAACCGGTGAAAACCGCATTTCGATTCCTTAATTACTTCTCGAGTTATTGCCGAAAAACTGCATTCCTGGTATCCTTTCCTATTTTAAGCTGTCAGATAAACAACGCGGCGTTTTTATCGAGAGTGCCGGGACGTCAAAAATCTCAGAAAATAGGGACGTCAAAAAATGACAAGTGCATTGTTTGTCAAACCTGATAATTTTAAATTTATTTTTTGTTTATCGCAGTTCATCGTTATTATTATTAGTAGTAGTGTTGTTAATCGTTATTACGTAATTTTAAATTGTCTTATTCCACCACCGAGGCATACGATATGCTCGCCGTTTATTTTGAAAATTTTTCAAATGCCTCTATTGCGGCGAGACAATATGCCATAAGGTATTACGAAAGAGGGCATTTTAATAAAAAAGTGTTTAGACGTTTGACAACCCGTTTAAGAGGAACAGGAACTGCATCCTATTCCAGCACAATGAACATACAATTAGTCAAAGCCCGTAGATAATAATCAGCTATTATTATCGACGAGCCGTGTAATTATGAATGCTGTTATTAAATTGATAATAATCAAATAATAAGGATATTATTAATATTATTTAATATTCGCAGAGAAACAAATGGTTTTTGTTGTCATGGTATTCTCGATAAAAACGCTGCGTTGTTTATTTGACAGCTTAAAATAGGAAAGGATACGAGTAATGCAGTTTTTCGGCAATAACTCGAGAATGAATTAAGATATCGAAATGCGGTTTTCACCAGTTGTTTTACTTTTTTATGCTTTTTTTAATGGGCTTATAATAATAATACCATTGTATTTAAATTTTTCGAAAAAAATTACAAAATTTATAACTTTGCCACAAATCAGTCTCTGAGGATAAAACAAAAAAATAAATTTAGTATATCAAAATTTTATCTTAAGCCCTGGTAAAAGCTCTTTCAAACGAAACTCAGTTTATCAAAATCGGTTAAGCCGAAACAAAGTTATTCAATTTTTTTTAAATGTACAATGTCGCTCCTCACCCCTTCCTATATTTAACAGGTTAGGGAAAAACGCTTAAAAGAAAAAGTTTCCTTATTTTACGTAGTTTGTGAGAAAACTATCAAAGACAGTTAATATGGCATATTTTTAAATAATCCGTGTTTTTAATTTTGTTCTTAGTTTTACGCCCTCTAGCGGCAGAATTAGAAACTTGAAAATAATTTCGAGCATTTTCTTGAGGCCGATTTTACCATAGATATTTTTTTCCGAAAGCTATGCGATGAAGGGTTCTCGAGATATCGCCGGAGGACGACCTTATCAGGACACCCTGTATAAGAAGGTATTCCAATCCTGCAATGCATAATGGGAAATGTGTCAAGCGGTCGCGCCGCCAGGAGTGTGTCTGGTACACTAACTGGCCTCTAAAGAATTTTTATCTTAACCCCCGCAATAATAAAAATAAGGATGAAAATACTTTAGAGGCCAGTTAGTTCGCCAGACACATTCGTGGTGGCGAGACCGCTTGACACATTTCCCATCATGCATTGCAGGATTGGAATACCTTCTTATGTATTATATTTCTCTGGACCATTGTCTACCTGGATTGTTTTTTATACCCGGCCTCCAGGTACTATATTGCAGCAAGAATACAGGCTGGTTTGATTGACCCGGTTTCAACTTATTTTTACCCATTTAATATTTATTTTTTTATTTTTTTTAGTGCCACCGTTGCCGAAGATGGCGGTGTCTTCTGGGTAGCCCAACCAAGTGGAACTATTAAAGTTGCTTAAGATGGTGTAAATAAAATAAAATAATGCTCTAATTTTTTTTATCAATCCATAAACAAGGTATAATTTCAAAAAATATATATTTTCCTGTAAAATAAAAAAATATTTTAAAATCAAAATATTCTGTCCGCAGTACTTTACTTTTTAAATTTTATTGTAATAAAATTTGTATCTACAATAAGTGGAATAGGTCTGTTACATATTAAGTATCTTTTTGTACATCAGATTAAGGCTGGTCCTTTTATTGGTACAGTATTATGTAAATAAATGTTTTTTTTGTCTGTGAAATATTCTTTGGTGTATTAGAAGTTAGAAATGCGTATGCCTAGCGCGATACATTTTTCCTAGCTTACTTTGTCTCCCACCACTTTGATGCAGGAGCTAGATTGCGCGTTTAACGCAATGTTCGGAGCAGTTTTTTACAATTTTCGCCAAAAATAGAAACAACGAAGATATACAAATTATAGAATTAAATCTGATAGTCCCGGAGTCAGGTAATAATTAGGTCAATTATTTTCTCTCAAGCGATAACACAGGCCCACAAAAAAAAACTGGTGTGTGCTGGGTGTCGGACTAGGATTTTTTGGACGCTAAACACGAATCTGAAGTCAAAATTGGGGGTCAAAAAGTAAATTATCAAGAAAAAGCGTAATTTCAGATATTGTGTTTTTTTTTTAAATTTAAAACGTCAATATCTTAAAAACATAAAATATACACGAAAATTTATATGACATAAACAATGTATTTTTAAAAGACCTTTAATTATAGGTATATTACCTTTGTATCTAAAGGCAATATTTTCCGAGTTATAGTGAAAAAAAAAAACGAATTTTCAGGATTTTTTCAAGATAAAATTTAAAAATGATTTTTTTGTATTTTTGGTTTTTTTCTGCAAATTTTAAGTCATTTGGGATTCAATGAATAAAATAAATGATTTATTATTAAAAAACCCAAAAATCACATTAATAAAAAAATTATTTTTTTCCTATTATGGAATCAAATTTTTTGTCAAAATTACATTTTCGTTTATATCTACATTATTATTTCTCTTATCAAAAATGTTTATATAACTTTTTTATAGATAATTTAAAAATATTTTTTTTTGTTTTGTAAAAGGTTTTTGTATATCTTCTGCTGGTAAAAAATGCTTTCAATGATTTCCTTTCAACTAAAAATTTACATGATGCCTAGTTAAATGCATCAGCTGACGGGGTTTTCCTCGACTTATTGCTGGATGATTTTTTTTAATTAATAAGAGCAGTATATTGACAATCAGCTTACAAATTGAATTATTCCCATTATTTCTAAAATGGTTTTTGCGCCGAGATACAGCAAAGATAATACTACTACGGATAAGATGAACCATTCAATGCTATATTTTTGATACCCCTAATGGACTTTGGCTAACGCGAGCCGATGTCCATCGAGAGATTTTCGCGTTATCCTTGAACGAAAGTTAAACAGTGTTGCCGGCAGGCCTTTACTATTGGCGTGATGAAACACGACTGGAAAAACACAATCCGTTTAGCCGCCCGCTTTCGCTACTTCGTGTTCCGATTAAGGTACAAGCGACAGACATTGGCAATGTCGCACGGTTTGTTTCGCTGGGGCAGGGGTTACCGACTTAATTTTATTCGCATTTACGGAAGCATTGATATCTTCGAACTGATTCAAAACGCCCCATTTAAATGAACCATCTATTCGTAGTAGTATTATCTTTGGATACAGCTAGCTGACATACATACAGGGTGTCCCAAAAAAATTTCCCACCCCACCAAAAATAAGATAAAAATCACTTGCCAAAGGACCCTGCACAAATCAAATGAAATTTGAATTTTTCTCAAATTACCTGAAATTTTGGGGAAAAGTAATTCAAAGTGTGCTGAACAAAAGTCTCCATGGGCTTGAACGATTTCTATGAATAGTTTTCGCCTATATATATATATATATATATATATATATATATATATATATATATATATATATATATATATATATATATATATATATATATATATATATATATATATATATATATATATATATATATATATTATATATATATATATATATATATATATATAGAAAAATTGTGAATATAGGATCTACAGAGGGGGAACACATGCATTTGTGAGATTTTGAAATCGAATTTAGGCATTCAGGAAGTTTGCTGATTAGTTAAGCGATATTTCCCAATTCAGTATTATATTTTATATACTTTAACATCTATCAACTTTCATATCACCTGTCCTTTTCGCTACCTATGTGACATGTATATGTAACATCAGAGGATTCACGAGAGCGTAGCGCGAAAACTATCCATAGAAATCGTTCGAGCCCATGGAGACTTTTGTTCAGCACACTTTAAACTAGTTTCCCCCAAAACTTTAGGTAATTTGACAGAAATCCAAATTCCATTTGATTTGTGCGAGGTCTTTTTGAAAAATGAAATTATGGCTATCTTGAATAATAAAATAAAGCAATTTTTAAAAATGAAACGTTTAAATTTAAATCATTAATTAATCAAACACAGAATGATACTTAAAACATTTAAATTTACAAAGGCAAGTGTTCGAAATGCTCACCATTTTGTTCGATGCATGCGTGCAAACGGCGAATAAAATTGTTTTCTACACGGCTAATTATTTCGTTTTTAATTTGTGCTAAAGCTTCATAAATGCGAAAAACATCATCATCTTTACTGTTGGGTAGGACATGGTAAACCATATTTTCCAGATAACCATAAAGCCAAAAGTCTATTAGGTTGATATCCGGGGACCTAGGATTGACTTTTACATTCGAAATTTATTATTTTGTCTTTATCAAGAAGAACTAGATTTAAATTAATAATTCCAAGTGAAATATTTGACTGGCAAAAATTGCCTGATTTCAATATTTAAAATGGCTATAAATTTCATAAGGAAACATTTTTCGAAATTTTGACCTAAGTGATTTCCGTCATATTTTTGGTCGTAGTGTCTACCCCTGAATGGTGGGAATTTATTTTGGGACACCCTGTATAATTATCCACAGTTGCATATAAGTAATCATCAGATACATTTTTAATTGAGGGAAAATCATTGAAAGTTTTTTTCACGTTCGAGCGACCGGCTGTCGTATAAGGCACCATGGTATAGTCAGCTGATTTTTTCTTTGAGATATTGGGTTAGCTACAATTTAGTTTGAAGAAAATGAGTGAATATATTTTTTTCTTCGCGCGTGGGAGGCTACCGCCGCTCATCGCCCCAACGGAACCGCAGCTGACGTTCCCGAAGCTTTATGATACAACTCTCTGTTGCATTCCAGTAAGTATCGCTTAAGAGGAACTTAGTCATGTAAATCTGTCACTGGCTCCTGGACCATAATGTTAAATAATTCGTTTAGTAAATTAAAATCGAACAATTACAGTTAAAACGCAGAGTCGTACACAATATCACTGCAATGTTGAAAAAACTACTCGTTGGACAGCGTCCGCCTTTAGTCCGTTTAAACATCATATTATAAACAATCCGAAAAGATAAGCTTTTCAACTTTATAAGGGGTCCAAGTTATACAAAAAATAGTCAAGTTTGCCGGATTTTCCGATTTTTCTCTGCCAAAAACGCACCGATAAGATCTAACAAAAAAATAATGGTGTCTGTTTTTTAATTCTTTACAATAGTCCTATTTGTATTGCGATTTAATTACACTTAAATATTTTTTTTTACTCCAAAGGAATACCTGGCTAATTTTTAGGTTTTTCCATATAAAAAACAGGGAAAAGCTAAATTTTATACATATTTTGTTTTTTTTATGTTCTATGCACCACCTCTCAAAAGATGGCACTGTTAAATTTTAGTAAGCAAAAAAATTTCTATAAACTTTGTTCCAAATTATGACTAACGGATCTTAGTGTCATTTCCATTTCATCAAATAATTCGCTTACTAATTTTTTCTCTCAATAAGTTAATGTTTCTAAGTCGCAAGTATCCAATTTAAACAAAAAAAAAATCAAGATAAAATTACTTTATTTCGCAATGTTTTCATACATAATTATTATTTTTCTTTATTTAAGATTAATCTAAAGTAAACTAAATAAAAGAAACTGCAAAAAGTCCGTCTCAAAATAATTTACACACTTTCACATCACAAGGAAAAATAGAGATATTCCCAATCTCCATAAAATAAAGAGGTACCTAAATAATTTAATTAATAATGTACCGTATAAGAGGCTAAAACTATAAACATCTAAAGGTGTTTTTATAGTAATACATTTTTTGTGTGGAAATTTTCTTGCTGCATTTTGTAAAGAACTAAATTTCTTAGTTTTTATTTATAAATCTAATCTAATGAACGCTTGACGTTTTTTGATTAATTGTATTGTATAAGGCCAAAATAATATAAGATTGGTACCGTAAAAATCGCTAGTATATTCACCAAAATAGCCAGGCAGCTACAAGACAGATAGCGCCTGCCTTATTCTTCTCGCAGGCGAGTTGCAGCGATTAAAAAAAAAACAAAACTGTGCATGCATGCATAAAAAAAATTTACACAAGAAATCTTGTTGTAAATACCTTAATACAAGCCACATTGCAGTTTAGATGTATATTTTCGCATATGCGGACAAGCGATACCAAAAAAATGTATTAATGTAAACACAACGTCTTAGTACCGCCCACAAGTGCGTCTTACTGCAACGCAACGGTGTCCGAACAGAAACACAATAACCTGAGTTTTAGCAGACAAAATGTATATCTTTGTTTGAATACATAGAATAAAATGATATTTTATATTGTTTTTCTACGCAGTGATTTACGTTTTAGCAGCAATGCAGGCTGCACGTTTTTTATTTTTTTAAAATGTAGCAAAATAAAAAGTCACTGTTGTTAGGCTTATAAGTAGAGGACAAAGACTTTACTTCGGTGCATGTTTGAATAAATTTCTCCGATTCATGCATTAGTCAGAACAAAAACTGACGAACAGGGTACTAAGTAACAGGCATTAATTACAAGATAAAGTAAGTCAATCATAAAAAAACATTTTAAATTTTTTTTTTAGATTGCCACGTTATAGATTTAAGATAATTAGATTCCCATAATGAGGCACACTTTTCCAATAATATAGTTTAAGAAAAAAGTTCGATATAATAGGCGAGTTATTTTGAGTTTTTAGTACACTTATAAAGGAGGTAGCACATCAACAATTGACTCTTTATTTTCCATTGACTCAACTCTTTTTAAATATGTTACAGAAAATAATTTCTACACCATTTTATTATTAACACCAGTCATCTAGATACTATAGTAGTAACATTATTAAGAAACTAAAATTCGTACAATATATATATATATATATATATATATATATATATATATATATATATATATATATATATATATATATATATATATATATATATATATATATATATATATATATATATATATTGTTACAGACTTTAGTTAGTGTTTAGTTATTAGAAATATAAAGGTTAGGATTGTTTTATTTAGGTTAATAATTTATTTAAAATAGGTTACCTTAGTTTTTCCCTTTTTCGACGGTCATTGCGGATTATCCTGAGGGCGCTGGAGACATCCTTTTTACACTTTTCTTACATCCTGTAGTAAAAGAATCCTTCCAGCTAATTCTAGACTTTTCCAGACTTTTCCATTCTTTTCCACTTCACTATAAAAGCGCGAGGAAAATCCGCACGGGCCAGTTTTAGTTTTGATTCCGACGAGTTAAGAAGTTGACAGACAGTTAAAGGTTAAACAGTTGTCATTATTACGTTACGTTAAAGTGTTACCATAGAAACGTTTGTAAACCAGATATCCAATAAAAAGGTGTAAAACCAGGATCCGTGTTTTTATACGGGGTGTCACGGAACATTTGGTGTCAGAAGCGGAACGAAATCTCCAAGGAAGCCGAAGTGGTTAAGAAGAATTTTTGAATGCCAGTTGGGACAAGACAACAAACAGCAGTTATGGAAGAATTAAGTAGCCTAATAAAACAAATGATGGAAAAACAAGAAGACCTAAAAAACGAAATGAAGACCAGCCAAGAAGATCTGAAGAAAGAAATGAAGACCAGCCAAGAAGATCTGAAGAAAGAAATGAAGACCAGCCAAGAAGATCTGAAGAAAGAAATGAAGACCAGCCAAGAAGATCTGAAGAAAGAAATGAAAAGCCAAATTCGAATTAGTCAAGAAGAAACACGACAACAAATAGAGAAAATACAGAAAGACATTAAAAGAAGCCAAGCAGAGATGAAACAAGAGCTGAAAGAAAAGATGGTAAAGATCCGAGAAAACCTAAAAGGAGAATTTTATCAAAGCCAAGATGAGATGAGAAAACAAATGTTACTGGAGGTAAAACTTTCCAAAGAAGATGTTAAAGAAGAAATAGAAGAAATACAGCACACCGTACAGTCAGTTGAAAGTCATGTTCAGCAAGTCCAAGGCCAAATACAACAGGAAGTACAACAATTACAGCGACAAATTCAAAAGATAGCTAGTACAGGCGTCGTCTTAGAAAGTGGTACTGCAACGACTATTATGAAACCACCAACTTTTGATGGCAAGGTACCCTGGTTTACGTATCTCCGACAATTTGAAGCTGCTGCCAACGGTAATAAATGGAGTTCACAAGAGAAGGCACGTGCCCTAGTACTTGCTCTTCGAGGTGAAGCTATGGAGGTTTTAAGAAACGTTCCTGAGGAGAAGCAATGCGATTATGAAACCATTGTGATGTTCCTGGAAACGAGATATGGCGAAACCCACTTGCAGGAAGTTTATAAGGCGCAGCTGCAAGGACGAAGACAAAAGTACAATGAAAGCCTTCAGGAGTATGAAACTGATATTGTACGACTAATTAACCTGACATATCCAGCCTATCCAGAAGAAATTAAACAAGAGTTAGCAGTAGGTAGTTTTATTGAAGGCCTACGTGATCCGGATATGAACCAGGCATTAAGAATGGCCAGACTTAAGAAAATATCTGAAGCTCTTGCCTACGCACTTCAATTTGAAACAGCTAAACAAACATCCAGAAGTCAGACAAGAGTTCGAAGAATAAACTTTGTACCAGAAGAAGGCAATTCTGACAACGATTTGACAAGAATTGTAAAGGAGTTACAAGAAATCGTACGTAAAAAGCAAACAGACGGAGACAACAGTATGACTTTCCGACGAAGAAACGGAATCATTTGCTGGAAGTGTGGCAAAGAGGGGCATGTCCAAAGAAACTGTACTAGATCAAATGTCCCTTCAAGTAATCCGGAAAACTCCCAGTAGCCAGCTTCAAGGGGCGAAAGCTGGCTAGGTGCTACCAAGCCCCATCAACAACAATAATAAAAGTATCCCGGCTGCAAAATAATGGTTCCAGCTTGAAAGTACCTGGAAATATATACCATCGTGAGGCCGAACATCGTAGCCCATTGCAAAATATTCCGCCCTGAGAAAAATTATATTTTGGAAACTGCCAACGGAGAAGTTATACCAATTAAAGGCATACATGAAGCACGAATATGTCTGGGGACAACTACTTTTATACACGTTGTGTTTGTTGCCGCGACATAATGGACGAAGTTATCCTTGGCCTTGACATTATGGAACATCAGAAGTTTGTACTTGACCTTTCCCAACGAACACTGCGAACTAATAATGAAGAGATTGTGATGAGACTCCCACGGAACAATGAAGGATCAATTCGAGAAGTTGTACTTACAGAAGATGTCATACTACCCCCAAATTCAGAAGCCATTATCCAAGCAAGTTGTGGAGACTTAGAAGAAGGTGAAATCCTATTAGTTGAACCAATTGAAAATAGTCCACTATATGCTAAAGGAATTCTACCCGCAAGAACTCTGACGCAAAACAAAAGAAATACGGTATTTGTCAGAATGATGAACCTGAAGGATTACTCTCAACAAGTCAAGCAAGGTGACAAAATTGGTACTTGTCAACCTGCTAATATGATAGTTAGCCATACCTTTGCTACACCTGTAAAAGTTGCTTCAAGTAAACTACCTGATGCTTTGCAAGACCTGGTGATTTCTTCAAAAGCCCTGCTAAATCCAGTGCAGATCACTAAGATGGAAGACCTTTTGAGAAGAAATCAAGACGTTTTCTCTCTCACCGAAAAGGATTTGGGGAAAACCAATATAGTTCAACATCGAATAAATACGGGTGATGCAGCACCGATAAGGCAACCACCACGACGAATTCCTTTGGCTAAAAGAGACGAAGTTGAGAAGTTAATTGGAGACATGCAAAACCAAGGCATTATAGAACCATCCCAGAGTCCATGGTCATCCCCAGTAGTCCTGGTTAAGAAGAAAGATGGTTCTATCAGATTTTGTGTTGACTTCAGAAGACTCAATGACGTCACGAAAAAGGACAGTTTTCCATTACCGAGAATAGACGATACTCTAGATACGCTGACGGGTTCAAAATGGTTTTCGACTTTAGACCTGAAAAGTGGCTATTGGCAAGTAGAACTTCATCCCGAAGATAAGGAAAAATCTGCCTTTTCAACCGGAACCGGACTGTGGCAGTTTAATGTTATGCCATTTGGTCTATGCAATGCCCCTGCTACTTTTGAACGATTGATGGAGTTAACATTACGTGGACTAACTTGGAAAACTTGCTTAGTATACCTAGATGACATTATTATTCTTGGAAAAACACATAATTACTGAAGAAGGAGTGAAAACAGATCCAGAGAAGACAGAAGCTATCCAAAACTGGCCTACACCGAAAAACAAGCATGAAATTAGAAGTTTCCTGGGGTTGTGCACTTACTATAGAAGATTTATACATGGATTTGCTGCCATTGCCAGACCATTACATCGACTTACCGAGAACAACAAAAGCTATGAATGGACCTAGGATTGTGAAGCAGCCTTTATACAACTGAAGAAAGCCCTTTGCAATCCTCCAGTGTTGTCATATCCACAACCCAATCAAACTTTTATTGTGGACACTGATGCAAGCAATACTTCTATTGGTGGAATTTTGTCACAGATACAAGATGGCCAAGAAAAAGTGATAGCGTATTTCAGCAAAGTTCTTTCGAAACCTGAACGAAATTATTGTGTGACTAGAAAAGAACTTCTAGCTATCGTCAAATCTCTGGAACATTTTCATAAGTACCTTTATGGCCAGAAATTTCACCTGAGAACTGACCATGCATCACTTAAATGGTTGCTTCAGTTCAAGAATCCCGAAGGTCAGATTGCACGATGGTTACAACGTGTTCAAGAATACGATTTTAAAATTGAACATCGAAGAGGATTGAACCATAAGAATGCTGACGCTCTATCAAGAAGACCTTGCCCCGAAGATTGTAAACATTGCAGTAGACGTGAAGAACAAGAAGATCCCGATGAATTTCACTGCCGAAGAACACGCATCCAGTGCTCTCAAGAATGGGACCCTAAAATCCTTGCAAAAGAACAACAAGAGGATCCTGATCTTGGAAATATTGTGAAACTTAAGACAGAAAATTCAGAAAGACCCCCATATCAGAAAATAGCTTCAAAGTCTCCGAGATTTAAAGGGTACTGGGCCATATGGGACTCTTTAATAATGAAAGATTGCCTATTAAAAGAGTCTGGGAAAGTTCTGACGGCAAGCTGTACCTATCAAGCAATACTACCCACCAAAAGGATTCCAGAAGTATTGCAAGCCTTGCACAATGGTATAGGCGGTGGCCATTTGAGTTATGAAGACTCTTGAAAAGGTTAGAAAGGTTCTACTGGCTGGGAAGTCGTGCCGATGTCAAAGACTGGTGCAGAAGGTGTAAGGACTGCGCCTCCAGCAAGGGACCTAAGACACGAAGCCATGGCAAGATGAAGCAATACAATGTAGGAGCACCTTTGAAAGAATTGCCATAGACATAGCAGGACCATTTCCAACAAGTAAATCTGGGAATCGCTATATTTTGGTAGCGATGGATTACTTCAGCAAATGGCCAGAAGTCTACGCAATACCAAATCAAGAAGCTACCACTGTTGCCGACGTACTATTTCAACAATGGATTTGCCGATATGGAGTACCAAGAGAAATACATACTGATCAAGGTAGAAACTTTGAGTCCGATCATTCAAGAACCTCTGTAATCTCCTGGGTATCCATAAAACCAGAACTACCCCTTCACCCGCAGTCCGATGGAATGGTAGAAAGATTTAACAGAACTCTTGATAACTACCTGAAAATTAAGGTAAATGACCAACAAAGTAACTGGGACACCTGTATACAGCCGTTTTTACTAGCCTATCGCTCCGCAGCTCACGAAACAACTGGAACGTCACCTGCAAAAGTCATTTTTGGAGCGGAGTTATGCCTTCCCGTTGATTTACTTACTGGACGACCTTCTACCAATGAAAAGCCAGCAGAAGATTATGTAAGTCAACTCAGTAAACAGCTGCAAGAAATACACAAGTGGTTCGCAATAAGCTACAAAAAGAAAGTGACCGTATGAAGTCCCGCTATGACTTGAAAGCTAATCATAAGGGATTCATTGTCGGTGAAAAGGTTTGGTTATACAATCCAAGAAGAACCAAGGGGCGTTCACCGAAACTGCAGAAGTCATGGGAGGGACCATATAAAGTAGTAACCCGGCTTAATGATCTGGTGTACCGAATTAAGAAGAGCCCACAGGCGAAGATGAAAGTTGTACATCTAGAACGGCTGTGTCGCTATCAAGATCGAGAAGATACTTGATCGAGACGATCAAAACTTGGGAGGGGGCAATGTTACAGACTTTAGTTAGTGTTTAGTTATTAGAAATATAAAAGGTTAGGATTATTTTATTTAGGTTAATAATTTATTTAAAATAGGTTACCTTAGTTTTTCCCTTTTTCGACGGTCATTGCGGATTATCCTGAGGGCGCTGGAGACATCCTTTTTACACTTTTCTTACATCCTGTAGTAAAAGAATCCTTCCAGCTAATTCTAGACTTTTCCATTCTTTTCCACTTCACTATAAAAAGCGCGAGGAAAATCCGCACGGGCCAGTTTTAGTTTTGATTCCGACGAGTTAAGAAGTTGACAGACAGTTAAAGGTTAAACAGTTGTCATTATTACGTTACGTTAAAGTGTTACCATAGAAACGTTTGTAAACCAGATATCCAATAAAAAGGTGTAAAATCAGGATCCATGTTTTTATACGGGTGTCACGGAACTAATATATATATATATATATATATATATATATATATATATATATATATATATATATATATATATATATATATATATATATATATATATATATATATATATATATATATATATATATATATATATCCAGTACTTTTGAGCAGACCACAGCCCTGAAAATGATTATTAAAATGTAACAAATCAAGTCGAATCGCGTAACTTTAAAAGCAGCAGAAGACCTAAATGCTTTGGGTTTATTAGTGATAGGAAATTTAGAATAAAAGACACACGTCATGTTATTGGTCAAATAAACAAGCACTAGAATATGCATTGCAGAACACTGCTTTAGAAATAATAATCAAAAGTCAAAGACAAGGTTCATTATGAAGTATATTACCATTACATGGAACCCCTACTTTATTAATTACTATGACTTTAGAATGAGTTCAACGTAAAATATACCACATTATAATTAACTGTATAATTTACTTAACAGACCCGTCACAACTATAATATCAAAAACAGACCCTTTTGGAAACAAGAGCAGGGCCCATAATTGGAAAAAGAGCACCTAAAGAAAAGGTTTCTTAAGAAACGTAGCTACATTGACTTTAAAGCTTCTTTCTACATCTGGTAAAAGTGAACAATATACTCTCAGTCACAACAAAACGCACCTATTAGAAAAACTGTTGGCAATCTTTTTAATATCTGGAATAAGTGGATGTCTACCTTGGAAGAAATGCGAAGTGAACAGCTTAACCGATAATACTAATCTATATTTTATTGGACATGTAGTCTGCAAACTGGAAAAAAAAGGTCATATAATAGACCTCACCCATAAACACACTTTTTAGGTAAAATAAGTTTAACCGACGTGACGTGGCGGTACCGAACAATAGGCTGCATGAAAACCAGAAGGAAAAAGTTAAGTTGTAGAATTTCGAATGAGAACTGGGTAAAGAATGAACTTGTTTCATTTGCTTAAACTACAACAAAAAAAATCTTCACTAAAGAACATCAGCAAATTGTTATTACCAAACACCTATACACGTCTAGGGGTTCCTTGTACGTGAAGTGTCCAAAAATTTATGGAAGATACTTAAGTACTCCATATCTAATGCAAGCGAATATTTTGTTTAGAGGAAGTGCTATCCCGTCGCTTTAAACCATAATAATAATAACATTAAAAATAAATAGTTAAGGTCAAGGCAAAAGGGTTATGACGTTATATACAGATTGATTCATGAGAACTCTGGGTCTAAGATTAATTGAGAACATGAAAATAAAAACATTTTATTGTATATCGAAGCAGAACAGATAATGCCGGCCAAGCAAGGGGTTTGTAGTTTGCGAATTGGCCACGTCACATCTAAGAGCTGTCCAAACCAATTAAATTAAAAAATGCACCTTCAAACTAATTAAACTGAAAGTAGGGTAAAATATTCGACACCCAAAATAAATAAGGCTATTATATTTTGCTTCATTTCTTTTTTTACTGAAATATTCATAATTTTTCTCTTTTCTTTACACAGAAATCCTATCTCAGGAACGAACTTAGCCAATCTGTATAATTACGTTAAACTATAAAATTCGCCGAAAAACTGGGATTCAATAATCATATAGAAAATTATTTTCCACTACATATTACAAATAAGCTGGTCTCGGTTAATTAAACTTAAATACTGATAATAATTTTTTTTTTCTTAAATAATTTTTCCGTTACAATAAATAAAGATACATGGTCAAAAATAAAATCTGCCAAACTGGACCAAAATGAAAAGTGTCCTAAAATTCTGGTACAATTAAGTGTTTCAATGTGTAAATACCATTATTAGGGCCAAAGAATTTTCTTAAGTGTAAAAATTTATTTCAAATTATGTCTTGATATAAGTTTACAAAAACATATGTCGAAAAATGCTCGACTTTCTAGACAATTCCGATATACAGACTTAGAGTTAAGGGTCATTGTGATCTTGATTTTTGTATTATACTTAAGCACTGTCTGTAACAAAATCAAAATTTTGAATTAACAGCTTCTAAACACTTTGTAATAACAAAATACTTTTAGACCTCTGTTGATATAATTTTTTGGAGTATACACACACTCCTTAATATTTAACCTTATTTTTAAGACATCATTCATATTTTATGAACAAGAATACCTTTAGTATTTTTACTTTTTTTGCCAATATATTTAAACTATTAAAAAAGTTTAATTTTTAAAATACTTTTTAAACAAAAACATAAACTAATAAAGAAATCTTCTTTCAATAAAAGTAAGTGCAACTAAGTCACTAAATCGGCACGAAAGAAATTAGATGAATAATTTTGGTTCCGATTTGATGTTCTAAAGAATAACAATCTGAGCCTCTATAAAAAAAATAGCCCCAACCTAAACACAAAAAAATAACTGTGTCAGTTTAAATGGAAACTCAGAATATTTATTTGACAACCTATTCATTAAAAATCTACCTTATAAAGGATGACTTCCCTAAAAACATCATTTTTATGGTAGGTAAATCACGTATTGTATATAAACCTAAGGTTACATTCTTAACAGAACTTCCATCTGTTACCGCACTCGTTGCAGAGCACGAATGTCGTCATAGGTTCATCAGAAGATCTGGTTTGAAGTTGGTTGTATGTACAGTTGCGTTTCTTACATTTGCCGCATTTAAGCATATCAGTTTTAGTACCTAAAAAATAAAATAAACCGTCAGTACATAGGAACTTCAATAACAATAAAAAGATTGGTAAAAAATGATGGAAGGAGAATTAGATTATATTTAGTAAACCAACACTGGTTTGATACAGGCAAAAGCGCACAGACCATTATATATTTTTTTGAGACCGATTAATTTAAGACGTCGTTTGAGGGCCGATATACACTGTTGTTGCAAAATGCAGTCTTTTTAAACGAGCATAACAGACTTAGTTCACCAGCTTATTAAAATTTGGTCCCTTTAACAATACAAAATTTATACTATGTTTTTTATGTTTTAAATAAAAGAACTGTTCATTTTTGCACATAAGCCCTAGGACAAATCCTAGAATAAAAAAAAAATGTCTTTTTTATTTGTAAATAAAGAAGTAAATGTGATTTGTTTACTTTAAAGTGCTTTAAATCACAAAGTAGTAATTTCTATCTCATTTAGAAAGCTTTTAGTGGTCACTTGCACGTGCAAAGCTCTATAAATCTTATATAAGATCAAAATTGAAGTAGGTCCGACATTTATGGAGACCATATTATGTAAAGGATATAGAGCTTATTGAAAAGGTGCGGAGACGGGTTACTAAAATACCTCCAGAATTAAAGAATTTGTATTATCCTTGAAGGTGTTAGACAATCTTATGGATTCAATAACACTAGAATATTGCACTTCCATTGTTTTTATGTGTTACATGGTATACAACGTTTTGGTTAGTAATATATCTTCAACAGTTTTCAAATTATAACTAAAAAAAGTAGTAAAGTTGTTGGAGCTCTGTCTTGAAAGTTTCTACTTTCAAAAGAAAGATGGGTACTATACACAGAATGCCCACCCCTGTGTTCGCTCGTCGATTTCGTGGTTGGGCCCAGTAGGATCTTTTGTAACATGCGCTGGAGTTGCCGGTTATCGGCAACTCCAGCCGCTAGCGTATGGGACGGGATCCAAAGCTAAGACGAACACAAGGCTTAACTCAAGGTGTTAGCATACCATGCTGATGAGTAAATGACATCCTATGCCTTAAACAGGTGTCTCCAACGGTGCCTCTGAGATACATGGCGACCTCTCTGAGTATCTAGCCTTACTGCGGTAATGCGGGGCTTTGCCGTGGTGAACTATTACTTCCCTAGCTCCAAACAGAAAGCGGCCAGAACCGCTTTCATAGGAAAAAACTGACAAAGGTCACAAGCTGACAAGGATCCGCCGAATGAAACGGGTGAATCCGTTTCGAAAGATGCCCCTGAAGTCACAGGCGCCTGTTTTACGGGGAAGGGCTAATCGATTCCGAACAAGCAGGTGCTTAGGAAGAGAACCCTAAATCCAAACAGAAGGCGGAGATACAGCCTCAAAAGGTACATCTGGTTTCTGTAACAAGGACCTGGTAGCTACCCACGTCATTATACCGGGAGAGGAGGGCATGACGGATCTAATCGTCTGCTCCTCATACTTTCCAGGAGACAGGGAAACCAGAATACATATTGTGCTCGTGTCCAGTAGCGCCATGATTAAAGGGTGATGAAAGAGCTCTCTCCCAGTGTGATTTTGGAATCATTAGAAGTCTGATCCTACTGGGAGAAATATAAAAAGGTGTGAGCCACAATAGACCGAGCGGTTGATGTAGGGGGCGTAAAAGGTCCATTCACTTTAAACCTAACCTAACCTAACCTAACGCACAGAATGATGGACTACCGATAGCTCCAATGATAGCAAATTTTTTTATGCAATGGAGAATGGTTTGAGGAACACGTAATTAAGCCTGCTCTATTCAAACCAAAAGTTTGTGTGAGGTATATATTTAACACTTTTTCTACCTACATAGTCCTTATATACACCTTTAATAAGAGTGCTAACATAAAAAGGGGAAAATAGTGTAACTATTAACTATTTCTGAATAACAAACAGACCTTATATCTACTAAAAAGAAGAAAATAACCTTTAAATTAAATCAAACCTACATTACACAATCTATATGACATAAAAGGCCACCATATTGGATTTATAGTAACATAATTTTATTTTTCATATATTTCTTAGCAAACCCTTTCATTTGATACCCATATCAATATTTCCCTTTTTCTGAATTCCGGTAAAGAAAGTAAATTTCCTGTCAATCTGGCACAGCAAAAATATAATTTCAGAAAGGCAAACTTTCCACTACTCTATGATAAGATATTAAATATTGATTGGTCTGACCTCTATGTTTCAAATGATGTAAATGAATCATGCAATAAACTCTATGAGACACTGTATAGGATAATAGAGGTTTGTGTACCTAAATCTATAATCCGTAAACGAACATTTCCTGTTTGGTTTACATCGGAAATAATTAAATGCATAAAACGAAAACATAGACTTTTTAAAAACTCAAAAATCCAATTCGCCATTTCATCGCACACAATATAACGAATTACGGGCTGCCATCAAGACGAAAATTGATGCTGCATACAGGAATTACATTGTGAGGGCTGAGAGTACCATCACAAGTGATCCTGCTAAATTCTGGTCATTCATTAACACAAAGAAAAATTCCACTTCCTTGCCCGAGATGCTTGTACATGGGGATAATCATTATTCTGACCCTAATGATGTGGTGAATGCATTTGCAAACTTCTTTGGCAGCGTTTACAGCAGGCCCAGTAATCGTGTCTATTCAAAACGCAGTCGTACATATTCCTCAAACATTACTATTAACCAACTATCGGATCAGGTTGTTTCAAGGGCATTAAATAGATTAAAAAATAAGGCAACTTGTGGTCCTGACAATATACCTTGCTTTGTTGTAAAGGACTGTGCCTCTGCTTTATTAAAACCGTTATGTTTTATTTTTAACTTTGCTCTCCGCACCAATACCTTTCCTGACATATGGAAGCAAGCGCGAATTACTCCGGTTTTTAAAAGGGGTAATGTCAATGAAATTGTCAACTATCGACCAGTCTCTATCTTGTGCGCATTTGCCAAGGTTTTTGAAATGTCGTTGTATGAATGTATTTTTTCTCAGGTTAAAGGCATAATTTCACCGAACCAGCATGGATTCTTTGACGGGCGTAGCACTATGAGCAATCTGGCTTGTTTTGCTCAGTTCACGGGCGCGGCTATTGATAGGCGTATGCAGGTCGATGTAATCTACAACGATTTTTCAAAGGCCTTTGACCGCGTTGACCATTCCATATTATTGCATAAACTGGATGATATGGGCTTTAGTGCTGATTTGCTATTATTCTTAAAATCTTACTTGAGTAATCGAAGGCAGTATGTCGAAATCCGGGGTCATAAATCTTATAACTTTGTAGCCACAAGTGGTGCTCCACAGGGTAGTAACCTGGCTCCTCTACTGTTCTCATTATTCATCAATGATATATGTTGTGATATCTCAAGTAACGTATTGCTATTTGCGGATGATCTGAAGCTGTTCAGAGTTATTGGGGATCAGTCTGATTGCCTCACATTACAGGGTGATTTGGAAATAGTTCAATCATGGTGTGATATCAACAATCTACCCCTAAACACCGAAAAATGTTTTGTTATGACCTACACAAGTAAGGTTAATCCTGTTCCCTTCGAGTACAAATTGGATAATGCTGTTATTGGTCGTTGTGAGACATTCAAGGATCTGGGTATTACTTTTGATCCAAAGTTCTCTTTTGCAAACCACATAGACCAGATATGCAGTAAAGCAATGAGAATGCTGGGTTTTATAATGCGTAATTCAAGCTACTTTAACAATATTCAAACATTAAAAACCTTATATTTCTGCTATGTACGCTCGATACTTGAATATGGTTCTATTATTTGGCATCCTATTTACAACAAGTATGTCAGTCAATTAGAAAGCGTCCAAAGAAAATTTGTTAAATTTCTTGTATTTAAAAGCAGTGGACATTTTCCACCTAGAGGTGTCGATCAGGGTGAGCTCCTAAGACGGTTTCAGATTTCCTTTTTAAACGATCGCAGAAAATATTTATCAATCCAATTTCTTTTCAAAGTCTGCAGATGCCTTATTGACTGTCCTGAATTACTATCCCAGATAATGTTCCATGTTCCTTCTAGATCTGTCAGACTCTCCACTACATTTCACTTACCTACACCTTCTACTAATGTTTTGATTAAAACACCACTATTTCAAGCCATGCGCCTTTTTAATGAGACCTGTAACGACATTGATGCTTACGACCTGTCATCAGTTCATTTTATAGAAATGTTGAAGCGTAGATTGTTGTGGACTGCTTAGCCTTATTTTATAAGTTTTTAAGTTGTCAAATACTTTTACTATTATAATTTGTGTATAAATTCTTTTTTTTCTCTTTTTTCATTATATTACATGCTATGTATAAAATTGTCTTATAAATGGATTACTGTTAGACAATAAAGATTATTATTATTATTATTATTATTATTATTATTATATCGTGGGAGTGTATAAATAATAACAAATTAATTAGTGCGCTATGTTAGGCGATTCGCCATATTGGATTTAGAGTGACGTGAGTTTTTATTTTTAATATGTTTTTAAAAAACCCTTTTTTTTAATATCCATATCATGGGAGTGCATAAAGATAACTAGTCCGCCATATTGGGGGGTCCGCTATTTTGGATTTAGAGTGACGACCTTTTTTTTTTCGTATTTTTCTTAGAAACCCCTTTTATTTAATACCCATATCATGGAAGTGCATAAAAAATAACTAGTTAGCCATCTTGGGCGGTCCGCCATATTGGATGTATTGATGACGTCACTAAACTAACTATGCATTGTCATCCATACTAAACGTGATGCCAAATTTTAGCTCAATCGGTTAAGGATAAGTGCTTTAAAATTAAGTTGCAAGATTTGACCCCAATAAACATAACAAGTTAAATAAAAGCTTGTAAAATACTTAAAAATATTTAATTTTTATTTGCATAATAAGATATTATATATAAAATTGTTAAAAACACCACTGGATATTTGGGAGGAATACAGTTCTATTAACCGAATATCCGTTTTATTACAGCTTATGATCCGGTGATATCATTTCATACCAGCTCTTCAAGGTAACATTTACAGTTTTCATTTGGGGAACGCCGCAACACATCCACAATCGCGATTCACAGCTTTCGCGCCGCGAGTGTAGAGCCGATATTACCCAAATTAAATTAATAGCCTTTAAAAAAATTAACCTTCATTCTTGAAATTAAATATTTCCAGTTATACTATTAAAAAAACGTGACAATATTTTATTTATTACCGACTAGAAAAACTCTAAGCAATTGAGAGTAAGAAAACTGACCCGCCAAACAAAATTGTTTTAAACAAAATATTCAAAAAATAACATGTATTTATTACTATAACACAAAATAACAGATGAATGTTAATAACCAAAATCTTTGCCAAGTGTTCAAAAAAATTTTTTTTTTGTATCAATCGGACCTCTACATTCATTATTGTATTTTTTGTGTTTTAAAATATAAAAAAGGAGAAAACTTACCCTGAGCAGTAGCCAACTGTGCATCATTAATAGCTTCTTTATTAAATCTATCCCTAAGGAGTTTTACTTCGTCATTTGCCATTTCTTCTGCTGACATTGTGGCCAATCTAATAAAATATAAACTTATTACAAGAAATAAAAATAGAGTAAAAAAAAAGTTTAGCAATAAACTTCTTCAACTATTTTAGTAGTTGATATTTAAAATATATTTTTGATTATTTTGTTTTGGTGAATATTAACTTAGACAACAAATAATATTTAGGATATCTTAGGAATACAGATATTTACTTTAAATAGGTAATACCGTTGCAATAATATATCTTGCAAAGGTAAATTAAAAATAAGATAAACAAATTATTTTAATACATTTTTAAACTAAGCAATTGGGACACCCCAACTTTTGTAAGTCAATATATGCCACTGGTATGGATAGACTGAAACCAATTTCGATTTTCCACTGTAATTATAGTTTTGCCTAAGAGTATACAGTGTGTCCCAAATTGGTGGGGAATGTATGGGGATCTTGGAAACCACGATAGATAGAAAATCGGTTAAATGGGGAAAGTTTTGGACAATTTTGTTGGTAAGTTTATACCGTTTACTACATGGTTCTATCTATTCAGGTGTTTGAGAAATTTTGAAAAAACCTGAAACATGCATTTTTGATAATCGGCCATATTTTTTTTATAAGTGAAAATTTTTCAAATCTGTAAAAACTTCTTCAAAGCAACTTTTTTTGTAGAATATGACCAAGTAGTCAATTTTTATTTTCTACGTTTCGGCTTTTTAGAATCATCATCAACTTTATTTTTTCATATGGACGCCATATTGGATTTTTACGCAGCCAAATAGTGCTTTTTATTCTGATTTCAACAATGTATAACATGTTATAATTTAAGAGTTTATAACCTCATTTATTTTAAAAACAAATATTTTCTCAGTTGGCCTTGATTCCGGCGAACGTAATTTTTTTGTAAACAATAAAATATTAGTAATTAGCAAAATAGATAAGCTAAACAGATATTTTACAGAAATGGGTTTCGCGACCATAGCTATAACGTTAATACCGTGTTACAACAAAACTACACCTAACAAGTTAATTGAAACAAGTGAAAACAAAAACAATGAAAAGTGGACAAACTAATATGAAGATGTAAAATAACGACCTAAATTTAAAATGTCGTCCATGTTTCTCAACATATTAACGATATTTTTTAAATAGTCCTAACTACCCTATGAATGGTTAACTTAGGTGAGTGGAATTCTCTATCCAACATCCCAGGCTGAAGAAGTTGGATTTTCTTTAAATTGTTGGTTAACTGTAGCATCTCGTTGTCGATTTTCTTCAACGTACTTCTTAGGTCGTGGTTTTTTAAAACTTCCGAATTTAAGCAAATTTGTAACCAGTTTTTGAAAGTATGTTAGTTTAGGATGTTGCCTTTCAGGAAAATTGTCGAAATACGTTTGCGCAGCTTTATTAACATTTCTACTGCTTTGGAAATAACGTTGCAAAATATCAAGTTTTTCTTTAAATAATTAATCGTTTTACAAAGTTAAAAAAAATTTAATAACGTACCCGAGCTAACTTGATAATGACGCTAGATGACATTCGCCGGAATCAAGACCAACTGAGAAAATATTTGTTTTTTGAAGTGGATGAGGTTATAAACTCCTAAACTATAACATGTTATACATTGTTGAAATAAAAATAAAAGCACTATTTGGCTGCGACAAAATCCAATATGGCGCCCATATGAAAAAGTAAAGTTGATGATGATTCATCAACTTTACTTTTTCATATGGGCGCAATTACATTTTGTTGTAACACGGTATTAACGTTATAGCTATGTTCCCATTTTTGTAAAATATCTCTTCAGCTTATCTATTTTGCCAATTACTAATATTTTATTGTTTACAAAAAAAAATGACGTTCGCCGGAATCAAGGCCAACTGAGAAAATATTTGTTTTTTGAAATAAATGAGGTTATAAACTCATAAATTATAACATGTTATACATTGTTGAAATCAGAATAAAAAGCACTATTTGGCTGCGTAAAAATCCAATATGGCGTCCATATGAAAAAATAAAGTTGATGATGATTCTAAAAAGCCGAAACGTAGAAAATAAAAATTGACTACGTGGTCATATTCTACAAAAAAAGTTGCTTTAAAGAAGTTTTTACAGATTTGAAAAATTTTCACTTATAAAAAAAATATGGCCGATTTTCGAAAATGCATGTTTCACGTTTTTTCAAAATTTCTCAAAAACCTGAATAGATAGAACCATGTAGTAAACGGGATAAACTTACTAACATAATTGTCCAAAACTTTTCCTATTTAACCGATTTTCTATCTATCGTGGTTTCCAAGATCCCCATACATTCCCCACCAATTTGGGACACACTGTATTTTTATTAACAGAAAAAGTTCTACAAAAAATAATCTTGTTCTTCTATGATATAGGCTATGCTACAACAGTCCAGTCATTGAACATTTTCTGCTTTGAATTTTTTTATATATAAACTGATTGTGTTAAATTAAATTTTGATAGTAGTTGTATAATGACACAAATACCAAACGTCATATGGCGCCAACATGCGCTTCCACCCCGGTGGTGAATGCACCTCTTATCAAGGGTGTAAATGTTAATGTTCAAACTCAAACTCTCTTTATTCACTAAAAAATGGTATAATGATTAAAGTTTCGTTAGTAATTTTCCTAAGTCTAACTTAAAATATAGTTAAAAACAAGTTGTATATGGGCAATTACAAAAAAAAAACCAAATATACTTTTGGTAGACAATAGACAATTTCAGTTATTTAGTACGTAAAATAAAATAATATATATAAACAAAATAAAAAAATAAAGAAATAGGCATATAATAACTAAATAAAATTTGGAATGTTTAGATCACATGTCGTTGGGCTTAGAAATTCCTTGAGAGAATAGAAGTTGTTTTTATTAAGAAAGTGCTTAATTCTTTTTCCAAATATACCAATCGACGTAGTTTCTTTGATTTGGTTTGGTAGCTTGTTGAAAATTCGAACACAGGCGTAATATGGGGATTTTTCATATAGTGTTGAGGTATGTTGTGGGAACACTAGGTTTCTGGAATTTCTAATCGGGTATCCATGATTATCTCTATTCTCTCTAAACTCTCTCCGATTTTTAAAGACGTATGTTGAACATCTTAGGATATAAATTGATGTATCAGTTAGGATTTTATACTTCTTAAATGTTTCTCCGCATGTTTCCATATGTTTAAGTCCGAACATTAATCTCAGCAGACGTTTTTGAGCGACAAACACTCTAGCTATGTTTACAGCCTGGCCCCATAGTATAATGTTGTAACTTAGATGTGGGTAAGCTAAGGCATAATATGAAGTTATTTGTGTGGAAAGAGGAACTGATTGCTTTAATTTTAGAAGCTTAGAGTCTAAATAAGTTCCTAGGAATTTCGATGTTGACTCAACCTGATCGAGTTGAATCCTTGGACGGGACTTATAGAAGTGAACATGAACCGTTTTTTCCTTATTAAGTATTAGTTGGTTGGAGAAATACCATTGATTCATTGCATCACATACCTGTTTGATTTTTTGTAGTGCTTCTGGCTCGTCTTTTGCAGATATTACAGCTGACGTGTCGTCTGCAAATTTTATGGTTAGTCCAGGCAATTGCAAATCATTTACAAATAGAATAAACAGTAGTGGGGCAAGAATAGATCCCTGTGCAGCCCCAATGTTCATCTCATACTCCGACGAGGTGCAATTCGCCACTTTCACCATTAATCTCCTTTGTGATAGGAATGACATAATCAGGTTTAATGCGTTTCCCCTGATGCCGACGACCTGAAGTTTTTCTTCCACAAAGCTCAGGTTTAGAGTATCGAAAGCCCTAGAGAGATCGAAAAACATACTCACCACGATACGATCCAAGTCCAGTTCCATGTGTATGAAATTCACAATTTGAAAAGAGGCTGTCTCTGTCGATCTGTTTTCCCAAAATCCATGTTGGTCATCATGGATTATTCCAAACGAGCGTAGGAAGCTTATGAGTCTATCATATAAACAGCGTTCAAAGGGCTTTGAGAATATGCTAAACATAGCTATTGGCCTGTAGTTGTCTAGGTCGAGATGATCACCTTTTTTATATACAGGTATCACAGTAGCCAGTTTTAGTGCAGAGGGAAATGTTCCGCTCGTAAAAGAATTGTTTATAAGTATTTTAATTGGCTTGGCTATCTCTTCACAAACTCTCTTCAGCACCTTCGTAGGTATGCCGTCAAATCCAGTTGATGTTTTATTTTTCAGAGATATTATTACTCTTTTGACATTTTCTTCTGTTACTGGCTCTAAATATATAGTATTTGGTTGTGATTTCGCAACGGTCGGATATTTTGAAAGTTGATTTTTGAAATGTTCATTTTTTTTTTCAACAATTGTTGTGAAGTATTCTCCAAAAGTCTCCGCAATCTTCTTGTTCTCAGTTAATCTGCTTCCATCAACTAATAATTGTATTGGTTTTGTCTGACGTTTTCTACCAAGTTCTGAATTTACAATATTCCATATTTCCTTAGATTGGTTTGTAGATGTCTCAATTCGGTTTTTGTTGAAATTTATTTTTGTCTCATTGATCAGTTTTTGTATTCCTTTTTTGACTCTCTATAATATTGCCAGATGTCATTATTGTTTGTCTGTTTAGCAAGATAGTAGGCGTCGTTGACTCGATGTTTTTTCTCTGTAATATCTGTTGTCATCCAGTGGGGTGTTGCTTTTCGAGGAGTAAGTTTTCGTTCGGGGCAGGTGTTGTTGAAGTGCCACAAGAAAGTTTTTAAGAAGCAGTCGAATTTGTCATTTATATTTGTTTCTTGCATATCGATCCACGATTCCTTTTTTAATTCCGCTTTTAGATTATTTAAGTTGTTTTCTGAAAGCACTCGAAAGGTTCTTTGGCAAGTTGAATTTGTCGGTTACATTGTTCGTAAATTGTAAGTTCTTGAAGAAAATGATCTGATATGTGTTCCTCAATAATTTTACAATCCAATGCTCTTTGATGTATGTTAGTGGCCATATAATCTATTGATGTTGTAGATGTGCTTCTTGTGGTCGTGAAAATTCTTGTTGGTAATCGCTATAATCTATTAGATGGAAGGAGTCAAATAAGTCTTTTAACAGCTTGTAGTTTTGATCTTCTTTCTTAAGACTGTTTATGTTTAAGTCGCCGCATAGAACAACGTATTCGCTTACCTTTGTTATGTAAACGAGAAGGTCAGTGGTTTGTTGAATGAAGGTGTCAATGGTACCGGATGGGGGTCTATAAATTGCAATTATTGCTATGGTGAATCGCGCGGTTTTGATTTGTATGGCACAGCATTCAATGTGTAGTTCAATACTAAAGAGTTTAGCTCTGTCTAGGATTTTAGTTTCCAATTCGGAGTTTGCATATATTGCCACACCTCCATGTATGTGAGATTTTCTGCAAAAGTATGATGCTAAGTTATAGTTGGGAATAGTCGTGCTTTTCATTCCTTCATGGGTGCCCCAAGTTTCAGAAAAGCAGAGGATTTGTGGTTTGCGTTCTCTGCTTAGTATCTCTATCTGGTTTAGTTTGTTACCTATGTTCTGAATATTTAGATGGCATATTTTGAATATGTGTGTCACATGTCTCGTTGTGATTGGTTCAAGTGGGGGAATAAAAAATCGTGTTGAGTATTTGTGGTTATGGCTTCGTTCATTGGTGGTCTTGTACTTGTTTGGCTTGTAGTATTATTTTTAGGTATTTTAATTATTTCTGGTGTTCTATGTGCCTTGTTTTCCATTCCATCTATTGGGTCTGTAGTTACGTTTGTAGGTATGTCATTAATTTTTGGTGTTTTTTGTTCCAAGTGGTGTCGTTGTATGTAGTCCAGTATTTCACATTTTCCCATATAGTTTAGTTCTCCATAGTTATTGATCTGATATGGTCTTGTAACTTTATTGGTGTCAATATAAAAAGCATTTGGGTTTTGGGTTATTGACTTGGTAATCTCACTATTTTGCTGTTCTATAAAACCGTTTAGAACAGGTCTGTTTCGGACTAGCGGCGCTCCTACAAAGATGAGATTTGTGTGCTTTGCTTGTGATACTATTTCCTTTAGATGGTTAGGGTTAATTTTTTTGCCTCTCTTTGCTGTTTCGTTGGATACAAATATTACAGTAAAGTCGTTCTTGTTTAAGTTCTTGCATATTTTGTCATAACCCATAGTGATGTCTTCAAAGAGATTGCTATGTTCGGAGTACTTAGTTATTGTGTCGAATGGGTCTTGTGCTATGGATTTATATATTTTTCCAAGATTGTAATCCCTGTTTCCTCCCATTAGTAGTAGTTGTTTCTTTCTGGTTCCTATATTTTTTCCTCCTTTTATGGGTACATGATTTACTAGCATCGTTTGTGGGCTTGTTTTCGTTTTAATTTCTAACTTATCTTCAAGGTTCTTTATCCTTTTTTTCAAGCTTTCATTCATTACATTTGCTCTTCCGACTTTGGATTTTAACTCTTGTATTTCTTCTTTGTATTGTTCTGCTATTTTAAAATTTTATTCCCATTGACTTTTGGATTTGTTTTTCAATTCAGTTATTTTCTTCTCGAGTCTTTCCGTTTGTTCCCTTTCTTGCATGTCCCGTTCTGTATGATTGTTTGTCGCGCACTTTTCCATTCCCATTACTTTGGTTTTTAAGCTCTGTGATTTCTTTTATTTTCTCGGTAATTTCATAATCCGTATCTTCGTTTTTGTGTTTTTCCTCTGCAAGTTTTCTTTTTAATAGTTCTATCTCTTTTGTTAATTCCTGAGTGTTTTTTTGAAAGTGTTCCTCAATTTCTTGTATTTTAATTTTTTGAAGCTCTCTTTCACCCTTCCATTTTTTTTCATCTTAGTCATGTCTATAGTCAAGCTTTCTTATTTTCTCTTGCAATTCACTTATATTTTTCTGAAAGTGCTCTTCAACTTCTTTTACGTCATTTTGAAAGGTATTAGATTCGCGTTTTTGCCTCTCAATTAGCTTGTTTTTCTGTTTTAGTTCTGTTTGCAGTTCAGTGATTATTTCTCTGAGTTCTCTTATTAGTTCAGCTTCATCATCGTTTATCCATTCTAAGGCATGTTCTTCGCATTTTGTGCTGCAGTAAATTCTATAGTCTTTTATGTATGTGATGTTCTTTTTTCTTTCTATGCAGCTTCTGTGTTGTATTGTCTTGCAAGAGAGACAGTAGTAGCAGGTGAGATCTTTTCCGTCACTGCAACATTTGAAGGTACCTATCTGGTTTTTTCCCATTGTGGCGAGTTGCTTTTTCCAGAATGGCACAGAGAGGTGTCGCGATCCACCTACTCAGTTCGGCGGAGCGCCAGCATCACCCCGTACCTCCCAAAGCAAGTTTCTCCAAGAATCCGCCCTATCAATCAGACATGTATTTGAAAGAAAATTGTCCGATTAAACGAGTGTCAATTGGCTGGGTAAAAATAGTTCAGCTCGGCATCGTCGCAATTTTAAATTTGGAGTGGAACAATTTGATTGGTTCCAAAGCGTTCTCTTCTTCTTCAATGACAGTTCTATTTTTTGGCGGGAAATTACAGTATTATTACTGTACCTATTTCAGTTCTTGATTGATATTTAACATCTGGTTTATATTTTATTGCAAACAAGCATAGTTTATTAAATAAATAACTTTTAAACACTCAAATTTAAGACAAATAATACAGGAGCAATATCAAAACAAAACACCTTTCACAAGCGACGTTGCCAAAAAAAAAAAAATGTTCTAAGTAATACCGGAAATCAACAGATAAGCTAATTCTAAGCAAAAAAATAAGTATTAAGTTTTTCGGATAACTTAATACTTTCTGAATTATTTGTGATTAAAAATGTCAAAGAAAAACATTTTTTTCAACATTTCTTTGCAAATAACTTAACAACCATCCGTTTTATAAATATATTATTCATATATAAAATATAGCCTATAAAAAGCAAACAAATTTGTTTTTTATAGGACTTATTTTAAAACATATAGCTTTTTTATGAAGCCGAGATCAAAAACTTATAATAAAGAAAACAAGGAAAATAAAGAAAAAGCTTTAGATAGTAAAAGCTCAACTTTTATTAAAGTTAAAACCCTTTTACGCGCGTTTAGCACTTTTTGTGGGTATTGAATGAGACTGAACCGTCAGACTTGACCAGATACCAAAACATGACCAAATGCATTTAGGACAGCTAGAAAAAGGGGGTTCAAAGGTTTAGGGTTCGTTAAAACTCCTGTTTATTATTCTTTACCTTTGTGCAGTAATAGCTCCAATTCTGAAATTAGTTCTCAAAGTAGGATTCTTGACATCCTTTAAATTAGATATTCTAGATCTGATTCTGTTCTTGTACCTCATGTCTGTATTTTTAAACTCCTGGAAAATGGCTTCTTCCAACTCTTCAGCTAGTTCTTCAGCACTAAGACAACCTAAAACAGATTTTAATTTGTATACAAAAAACACAATCATTACTAAATAAGATGAGCAAGTTATCATTGAAATTAGAGAAATTAGTATTTTTTAAAAATACATGGTTTTTATTTCTTTCCTGTATTATAACATCTAATAGCGGGAAAAAACTGAATACTTTATTAATACAGACAATAATATTGACAAATCAGAAACGGGTGGAACAGCAAAGTTATGACCAAAGAAAACACTTTTAATTTAACAAATATACTAGGTAGGTTTGTATCCTAGAGATAAGAAGGGGGTGTTATTTATTAAGAATAAAATTGTGGACAAAACTTGGTCTAATTTTAGATCTCATTACTTTAAGAGGCCGAAATTTTTGGATAGGAACTTGTCCCTTACCTTATGTAAGTGGTTTTGGTGGGTTTAATTAATTAAATACCCAAAACCAGCGTACATACCTTTTTCTATATTCTAATTTAAAACGCGAATTTCTCATATGAATTGAATCAATTATGTTGTTACTAAAAATGGACACAAAATCCTTTTTTTCGATAAATAAAAAAATAACTTTCAAAAACGAACCAATAAATATGGTGTCCCATTAAGAAAATGTTAATAGTATGTTGTATATTATCTTTTAGATCATATTTGTGTGTGTGAGTGTATGGCTATTTTCTTTTTTTTTACATAAGGAAACAACAAATATGGCCCTGTTTAGTCCTCATTGGATCACCCTGTACAGAACAAAAAAACCTTCCTTGCGCATTCACGATTCATAAGATAGTGATATTTATTAAGAAGTGACAAATTTTTATCTATTACAAAGCTCTTTAGTGCAAGAAAGTGCTAACCTTCAAAATCTTCGTCCTTGGAATCTGTTTTTATAGCAGCCGCCAACATCTCCCGGCACTTCAACCTCACAGAGTCAGTAGTAACAGAAGTCGGTGGAAAGGAACTTTGTAATTTCCTATCTTTCTCCTTTTCTCTCTCTTCTTTCTTGGGTTTTTCTTCTTTTCGTTTCTCCTCTTTTTTACTTTCTTTACTCTCTGATGAACTAGAAGACTTACTGTTATCAGAAGAGCTATTTAAGAATTTCTTCCAATTTTTAATGAGCGTTTTTGCAAGACTTATAACGTCATCATCTTTACTGGACTTCCGAAGGGCATTTACAGTCATCCCAATACGCGTTTTAGTAAGGACGTCGAGATTTATTTTGAGGTTTTGAAGCTCCTTGAGAAGATCGAGTGCTTGTTCTTGTCCCTAAAAATGTATTAAGGATTTTAAAATCCCTTATAACAATAAAAACAATTATTTTAATACATAAAACTTATAATGATGATTTTTTTACAGACATACGTAAATCTGAGATAGGTGGGGCCGTCTGCTATGCGGTATTCCCAGATATTTTGACCTGGGCCCTAAGATTTTTTTTTAGGTTTTTTCAATTTTTTTTCCCAAAATTTTCGATTTTTGAACTTTAAACTGAAATAACTTTTTAAAAAATCATGAAACTGCCAATATATTTTTTAATTTTAATCTAGACTAACACTAGAATCATACAAATTTAATAATTGGGACCCATGCCAGCTACAAAAAAAATACGGGCCCTCAAACCATAAAAAAAATAATTCTAAGAGCCAACTTTGCATTGCATTAAAAAAAAACTAGAAATAATCGAGTATTTCTAATTAGTCAAAAACATATTCAATTCATGACCTTTCGAACAATATGCAATAACCACAATTTGCTTAAAAACAGCAAAAGTTATTTGTCAACTTTATCAAGGTGGCCATTTTTATACGAATACCTCTTTTTGTGGTTTGAGGGCCCAAACTTTCCTTTGTGGCTGTCATGGGGCCCAATCATTAGTATTAGTCTAGATTAAAATAAAACAAAAAGGTTGTCAGTTTTATGATTTTTTAAAAAGTTATTCCAGTTTGAGAT
Source organism: Listronotus oregonensis (assembly GCA_019359885.1). Taxonomy (NCBI): domain Eukaryota; kingdom Metazoa; phylum Arthropoda; class Insecta; order Coleoptera; family Curculionidae; genus Listronotus; species Listronotus oregonensis. The sequence continues at coordinate 23,690 of JAHBCN010003536.1, read as the reverse complement.
TTGAAAATTAAAAAAAAAAATTCTTAGGGCCCAGGTCAAAATATCTGGGTGGACTGCATAGCAGATGGCGCCACCTATCTAAGATTTATGTATGTCTACTCTTGTCTGTATATAATAGGAATAAGTTTATTGGAATTTCAATAAATTCCACAACCAGTGCTTATGTGGGTGTTGCCTCACTAATTGGATAATCCTTGTCCTAAGTAAATTTTTGCAAAAATTAGCCAACCTAGATTTTTCAGGGTTGCCAAAAATCATAAAGAAAAAATCCTGGCTAGGCAAAAGTGTATGATTTTTAATTCCTGGTTAGTATTTTAGTTCTTTTTTGACATCTGTGATTATTATTGACTTCCATATACCTATGACAACAATCAGCTAGCTATTCTTAACATGCAATAACTCATACATTATCCTAAAGTTGTGACGTTGATACAATTCATTTAGTAAAATATAAAGCTTATTTATTAACTAGAGGGAAAACCACAGCATTATCGAAAAATAAAATTTACCATTTTTTACTGAAAGTTAGGAGTAAGCCAACCAAAAACAGTATTAATCAAAGTATAACTTTTTGATTTCTAAAAATCTAGATAGTTTTATTTAATTTATTTAAAAATTGTTTCTGCTTATGTTTTTAACAAAATACAAGGACAATCTTGGCCCTTAAAACTTTATCTACACGTATGAATATAATTTTTCGCCAGATTTTTTTTTCATCAAATGTCGTTTTGTTAAGATGGCATACTTAATATAATTGTTCCAAGGTGACTATTTTTTTAGCACTTTCTAGGTATTTTTTCTAATTAATAAACAGCATTCATCCCGTAAGATCTATCAATAAAAGATCAACACATAGTCCATATTTACTACTTAAACATACTGGGTAGCATTGATGCCTTTTTATAATATATTACACAAAATATCAAGGAGACTCCCAATCTAGAGAGTTATTTTTTTAGTAACCTTGCTACAATACATTAAGGCATTAGAAGCTTTATTTCCCTTACATGAACATGATATTCATTTTAGATGAGTGTTTGTAACATAAAAATGTGTGTTTAAGTAGTCTTTTACATGTCAAAATATATCCCGAGGAGTATCTCACTGCCTGCAATATGTGTACAAATTATATTTAAGGCACTGCAGAGTGCAATGCCTCGCAATACCACGTACTATCTCGCAGTGCGTCGCAGTGTCTAACAATGCTTCAATGTCGCAGGGCCTCGCAACGTGTCGCATTGTCTTGCAATGTGGTGCAGTGTCTTTCTACGCGTTGCAGTGCCTCGCAATGCTTTACAATGATTTGCAGTGTCTTGCAATGCCTCGCAGGATCCCACAATGTTTTGTGAATACTTCGCACTATATGTAAAAAAATAATGAGGCCCCTGGACATGTCCATATCATGATAATTTAAGAAATGCCAAATAATCAACACTTTCTAAATTTTTAATGCAATAAAACCGAACCAAAAGAATTTCGTCTATGCTCTAATTAGAAAATTTTGCAATTTAACCAAGACAAAGACATATACAGACATTTTGACTAATTTTAAAGCCTTAAGAACCATTTTTCATACTGATTGATAAGACTAAGGTTGTTAAGAAATTAGATATTTAGGAAAAAATAAATAGTAGCTTATTTAATAAAAAAGGTACTCACTTTAAGGATAAAATAAATATGTTAGTTATATTTCTTAACAAAAAGACATCTTTGTACCCAAACATGAATGAAAGTTATTATTTTTTCTGTTTATTAAATCAGTTTCATTTTATGGCCAATCTTATTTTACTGTATCCTTCCTCTTATCATAATTTGTCTAGTGTTACAAAACACATTCTCATATAGCGATTCCAGAAAGCTATTTGTTTATATAGCCGAATAATTTATTCCTGAATGATACTGTGTTTAAGTTTTGTATTTCTTTCTAACTATATTCTTTGAGTTTTATTTAGACAATTGGGTACTTAAAGGGTCTAATTTATTAAAGTTAACCACATACTACCTGTAAATGTTTAAAACAATTGAAGTCCTCCACCCATTATATTAAAATAATAGCGAATTACACTTGACAACAAACTTAATCTAAACCAGAAAAAAAACAAAAATCAAGTAATGCACATCAACTATTATAAAAAAATCTGCAGAACCATTCTCGAATATGGACGATCTTCATTAAGTTGAATCCATTGCAACAAAAAAATCTGGGTATCTCACTGCATACTTTATAATAAAAAATAAAGAAAATATCTTGTTTATTAAAAATTATGTAAATTTGCTGTTCATATTTTAAGGAACTCAAAAGCTCATTTAAACAAATCTGTAATTGTACGGAGTAAAGGACCGCAGTCAAGGGCTTACTGGGTAGTAATGAAGGTTCTAGAAATAATAATAAAAATCCTATTTTTCTTTGAGTTATAGAACTTAGCTTGTCTTAGTCTTAATTTAGCAAACCATAATTTAAAGATCTTGATAATAAGTAAGGATTATTATTTTATTATATGAAAACAGTGACCTACTTGTAACAGAAAAATTAAGGGTTTTTTTGGAAAATTTTACTGATATGCGCCGATTTTGATTTTTTTGCATATGGGGTTTTATGGAGGGCTGATAATGAATCTAAAATCTGTTTTTTTCTTGCAACCTCTGGTTTTTGACTTATGAGGCCACCAAAGACAAACCTTAAAATGGACAATTTCCCAACATTCCTCCTTCTGAAAACCGATTATCATCAAATGGAAACATACACTGATTAGGCATTTACATATTAAATAAAAAAAACATTACACCTCAAATAAATCCAGATTTTTATTTATGATATAACTTATTTATAAATAAGGAAATATACAACATATATACCAGAGCTGAGTAGAAATCGAACCCTTTTGGCATTGAATCCAGGAATTGATTCCTTTTTAAGGATCCAAAGGCTGGAATCAATTACCTATTAAAAATAGGATCTGTAGTCCGGATTCGTTATATAGGTACTTTTAAAATGACCTGGAATCGAATCCTTTTTGAGATCCGAATCCAATATGAATCGATTTCAAATAAAAGACAAATCGGTTTATAAATGCCGAAATACGCCATTTCAAATTTTTAAATTTTGACCCAAGATTTCTAATTTTCAAATTTTGATCTAGCACCCTTAAAAGCCCCTATATCCCGAATCTGAGGCACATCCAAAATCCACCATTTTGAATCTTCTATTTTAAATTTCTACTGTGTTTTTTTTTGTGGGACAATTTTAACAATATTTAAGGATTGTGATTGTTAGTTTAATGTTTTAATAATAGTTGAAAGTCGACTTGCCGTTTTAACTAACTTATTCTGACTATATATATTATTTATTTAAATAATTATTATTGTTATATGTTATGTTTTATTTTAATTTTTAATGTTTGATGGATGACATGCCACTATTTTATTTTATTTTATTTTATGATATTTGCAAATAACTTAACATGTTTATTTTTTATGACTATGTTTAATTTGTATGCGATTTGTGATACTTTGTGTTAGCTTTTCACACTTTGATTTAAATTCTAGTAAAATATGTTTATTTTTCAGCTTTGTCAATAAGATTGTTTACCATCTTCAGATAAAAAAGCATTTTTGAGTTGAGTTGAGTTAAATTTTTACCTAAAATTCTTAATCAGCTTTACATTGATTTTCGGAAATAAAGATAAAGAATTTTAAAACATTGCATATTAAAACCCTTAAAAAAGGAAACACACCCAACATGTGATATTTAACCAAAATATGTTGTTTTTCAGATACAGAGAAATAAAAATTAAATTAAACATTTTTTTCCTGACCATAGAGTGTATGCATAAATTATACTTGTATATGAAGAGTTTTGATTGCACTCGATCTTCATAATTTTCTTAATCACAAATTTCATTCAGGGAGCACTACAACTACATCACAGGGAAGGCATTGCAAATGTTGGGTTTTGTCTTGAGGACATGTGCAGGTTTGTCCGTGAATTCTTTGCGACTACTGTACTGTTCTCTTGTTAGATCCCATGTTGAATACGCCTCTACTGTATGGTCACCTTTTTATAACATCCACAAGACCCATATAGAGAGTGTTAAGAAGAAGTTTGTGAGGTTTTGTGCCTTTAAACTTAATGCGCTGGACAGAGTCGATGAAGTGACCGCTGATCTTAATCTGCCTCTGTTAGAGGTTAGAAGAGGATTCAGCGACATTGCTTTTATACATAAGCTAATTAATGGCAACATTGACTGCCCTGCGCTTCTTAGCTAGATTCAATTGAAGATTCCTACTCGATCACTTAGGAGCAATCGAGTATTCTCTGTTCCATTTCATCAGACCAACTATGGCATTCACGGTCCAATCTCACGGTCCCTGGATTACTTAAATTTTCATCCTAATATAGATCCTTTTGGAAGCTCACTTAATGTGTTTCGTAGCCAATATAATAGGTCGCTGAATTAGCAAACTGTAAGTGTTTATGTATGTCATATAATCGTAAAAGCATATATCGTGTCGCAAGTGAGCAAGTTTGGCTCCCGGAATTTTTAAGTTTTTTGTTTGTTAAAACGTGATAAATAATACGGTTTTGGTATCATTGGTTCCGTGTGAATTTCTTCTATTACAGTGTGATAATGTATTAGTAATAAAGGTGAAAATCTTCTAGAAAACTGCGAAAAACTAAAGGATAAACAAATAAAGTGACAAAAAAACGCATTCCAATCTCCGATACCATAGATAAGGAGCAGAGAATTCGGCCAGGGCGAAGAAACAGGGTCGCCAACAAAAACCAAAATGTACTGCGTTTAGTACAACTACTTTATCGTTACTTCAAATCTTTACCGATATGGAGTGCAATGATTGCGGAGAGACAGGGGGAAATAGAAATCCCGTTTTCCCTTGTGATGTATGTAGATCAGGTATTTGTAAACAGTGCTCCCAATTAACTTCTTCTGAGGTAAAAGTATTGGAACTGAAAGAGAGAAAAATGAAATTTTACTGTTCAAAATGTGAAAATTTTGAGACGCATACACTGCTAAAAGGAACTATTGAAGATAAAATTAGCATTATAACAGCTAAGGATGAAATAATAGCGATGTTGCGACAAAAATTGAGTGATTTGGAAAAAAATCGTTCAATCAAATTGCCTTCCTTATATAGCCAAGCACTGCAGCAAAACAAGATATCTAATCCTATTATAGGTCCTGTCAGCAATATACCAAGTATCATAATAAAGCCAAAACAACACCAAAATACAGAAAAAACTAACTCCGATGTAAAGCAAAATATAAAACCTGCTGAACTAAAGGTGGCTATTAGGGGTACGAGAAACACAAAAGACGGTGGCATGATCATTAAATGCAACAATAAGTCTGATATTCAAACGCTAAAAAAAGAAGCAGAAAGTAAATTGAAAAACTATGACGTGCAAATAAGTAAAATGAGAATGCCTAGATTTAAAATCATTGGTTTTCAAAGTGACTTTAACGAGGAATGTATAACGCAAGCCATTAAAGAGCAGAATAATTTCATGAGAGAATCAGATGATATAAAAATAACCTATATTAAAAGACCCAAAAATCCGTCTGCTTTGGGTACCGTATTTGGCGAATGTTCACCAGCAGTTTTCCACAAACTAATGGGGGAAAAGAAAATATTTATTAATTGGCAGCGATACAGTGTTGTTGAGGATTTGAGTGTGCCAAGGTGTTTTAAGTGTCAACAGTACTACCACAAAATGGAATCATGTCCAAATAAAATAGTGTGTGAGCATTGTTCTGAGGAACATTATCTTAAAGAGTGTCCAAAGTTAACCAAAAAGTGTAAAAATTGCATTATGGCCAATAACAAATATCAACAAAAGTATGATGTTTTGCACAAATCAAGTGACCTAAACTGTCCATCTTATCAATACATCCTAAGCACCCTTCGAGCCAAGATAGACTATGGTGTCGAAAATGGCAGATGAAGATCCAGTGCTAGAAATCTTTCAAAACCTAGAGTCACTTGAGATGGACTTGACACATGAAAAAATATGGGCAAGTGATATACAAACTAAAATAAATATAAATTCTAAGTTATTGAATGTTGTTCACTTTAATATTAGGAGTGTTCATAAGAATTTTAATCAGTTTTTAGTTGCTTTTGAAACATACAATCTCCAAAGTTGTGATATTATTGTTTTCAGTGAATCCTTTGAGAGTTATGACTGTCAATATAATTTAAGAGGTTATAATATGTTTTTTAATGGCGCCAAACACAATAGAAATGATGGAACAATAATTTTTATTAAGTCAATTTTAATTTATGAAGTAAAACATACATTGCTGGATGGGTGTGACGTCACTGTAAGTAATGTCTCGTTAAAGAAAGAAAATTTTTTATTTAATATAATATGTTTGTACAGGCCACCAAACACAAATAAAATGACATTTTTAGAGGACATTGAAGTATATTTAGCTCAGAATAAAGGAGGCAATGTTGACTTGTTTTTGGGTGACATTAATATTGACATTTTGGATAAAACTGACCATACTGTAAATTCATATTTGGCTATCTTGAATCATTTTGGTTTTTTATCATGCATTAATGCTCCTACCAGGGAAAAAGCCTGTCTTGATCATATTTTTTTAAGAACCAACCTAAATAAAAATGAGCTTAGCTTTGACCCTTTCATCATTGAACTAGACCTCACTGATCATGATCCTGTTATGCTAAATATAAATAAAGTTTCCAGTCACAAAAAAAAAAATTCCTTACCAATAAAAAAAACAATTGAAACATTAAATGAAAAGCTTTTTAATCGCTTGATCAGGGAGGAAAACTGGGACCTAGTGTTAAATTGTACTGATGTTATCAAAGCAACGGATGAGTTTTATAAAAAAATTAATGAATTTCTTAAAATGGCTACATGTATAAAAAAAATAATTATATCCAATTTAAAAAACGCCAACCATGGATTACCAATGGTTTAATTCGGAGCATTAAAATAAGGGATAAAATGAAAAGGAAATTGTTGTCAAATTTTAAAGAAGATGATAACCAAACTTTTAAAACTTATAGAAATAGCTTAAAAAAAATAATTGAAAAATGTAAATATGAATATTATAAAAATGAAGTAGATAGAGCCGGGACTGATCTCAAAAAAGTTTATAAATTAATAACAGATGCTACAAATAATACACAAGATAAATCAAATAACATACCTCCACCTATATTGAATAGTGATTCGAGTTCATTTGCAAACTTGAAAGATTTGGCAAATTTTTGTAATAACTTTTTTATAAATGTGGGTGTAGATATGTTAAATAAAATTCCAAAGGCAAAAAAAATTTAAAATTTCTACCAATCAATCAACTTCAATGTATTTAAAACCAGTAAATAAAAATGAAATAATTGAAAAAATAAATAGCCTAAAAAATAACTGTAGTCCTGGTATTGACAAGATAAGTACAAAATTAATAAAAAATAACCACCTTTACTTTCTTGATCCCCTTGTTCATATAATTAATTTAATTTTTAAGAGTGGTACTGTTCCTGACCAATTTAAAGTGTCGGTAGTGACACCCATATATAAGTCAGACGATAAAACAAAAGTGACTAACTATCGACCTATAAATATAATAAATAACTTTGCCAAGATTTTTGAGAAATGCCTGAAAGATAGATTATTACTTTTTTTACAGTCAAACTCAATATTAGCATCGAATCAGTATGGATTTTTAAGTAAATTAGGCACTTCCAATGCACTCTACCACCTTACAAGGGAAGTAACTGACAAACTTGATATCGAGAAATGTATAGCTGTTTTCTTAGACTTGGCAAAGGCGTTTGACACGTACCCCATCACCTACTTCTGGAAGTTTTGGAAAAGAATGGGGTGAGGGGTGCAGTTGGCAGCCTTTGAAAGTTATCTGCATGGGAGAGTGCAATATGTAAAAATTGCGGATACTATGAGCGATCCAGAACAGGTTAAAATAGGTGTCCGCGGGTACAGTGTTGGGTCCAATCCTATTTTTGATATTTATAAATTCACTAACTAATTTAAAGCTCAGAAATGCTGCGATCGTTTCCTATGCGGATGACACTGCCGTAATTTTTTCTGCCAAATCATGGGATGAAGTAAAACTAAGTGTAATTGATGGTTTGGATGTCATTCAAAACTGGTTGAATACTTTTAAATTGACATTAAACTTAAATAAAACTACTTATATTGCTTTTTCAATTACCTTGCAAATCGCCCAACCTTTGATTCCATACAATTAAGAAATTCAAATACAAAAATTAAGGGAGGTCTCCATACTCGATATTTAGGTGTAGTTATTGACAAACATTTGAAATGGAATCAGCATGTTCTTAAATTGACAGTAACAATTAGAAAATATTGTATAAATTTTATATCTTAAGAAATATCTTGAACAAAAACTTGTTGATATCTGTATATAGAACCATTGTGGAACTTTGTTGAGATATGGTATTATTGTGTGGGGTGGTATGTATAAGACGGCTTTACACCCATTAAGCATTGTACAAAATTTATATTAAAAGTTATCTATAAAAAAAAAGACTCTATTCCAGCATGTTGTATTCTAGGGAAGTTTTTGACATAAGGTCTGTTTATGTCTTGAAGTTAGCATTTTTGTTTACAAAAACAATGATCTAAAAAATATTATTAGTCATAACTATCCAACGAAGTAAATTAAATGATTGTATAAAATTACCTAAAAGTAACACCAATGCTAATTTAAGATTTTTTAATTACTTTGCTCCAAAAATTTATAACCTGATACCTTTAGAAATAAGAAATATTACCAAAATTCATATTTTTAAAAAAAAAGTGTAAGATCTTATATTTTTGAAAACAATAATATATTTAGGAACCTTTTCTGATTTTCAGTTTTGAATCTGGTTTGGGTGTTTTTGAATTTATAATAGTGTAGAGCCAGGAGCTTCTTCTTCCATTCATGTGTATGTTTAATTTTTTTTTTTTTTTTTTTTTGTCTATTGTAACTATTATTGCACATACAGATGTTTGGTCATCTGGGTTTGTTAGTTGCAATTTATGTGTAAATTATCTTAGTATTTGTACTAACAAAAACTTTTTAGAGGAATATTTTATTTATTTTTTTAAAAATTAATATAATTATATTTAAATGTGACAAATGTAAATAAAAAATGTAAGTACATATTAAGATAATAAATGTGGTAGGGATACAGGGGTACTGTTCCCTCCGAAATAATAAATAATAAATAATAATTTGTCGTTTGAACTTGTTTTTGGATTGTAATGTTTAATAGGATGTTACAGTTGCATATTATATTTTATTTTATTGTATTGAATATTTTTTCTGTTTTGTATTAATTGTTTTTATAATGGGGCATCCCGTTTATTGTTTAAATAAATAAATAAAAAAATAAATATGTTATTCTTGAGTAACCCTAAGCGACTTTTAAATGAAACATTTTATTATAACTAATCAGGGTGAATTTAAAAATTTAATACATTTTTATATCCCACAAGCAGAGAAATTATTAAATGGTACTTGTGAAACTTCCTGTAAATAAGATATTTTATTTATAAGTTGCTTGAGGTTATTTCAAGAGTCACATTTAAAAAACTTACAAATATCTAGAATCACAAGTTTTGGAATACAGTTCAAAAAAATGTTCCTTTTAAGAGTGGTTTCATGTTCATCTCTGAAATAACATATTCAAATTTGAAGAATATTTACTAAAAACTAATTTGTTTAGAGTTCAGCCTTAAAATCATAAAATTAAATTTTCCTTTTATATCTGGATTATTAAACATTTTATGATTACAATTTGTGACTATAAAAACTCAAGATAATCTGGATATGTGATCCGATAAATAAGAATCAATTCTTTTTTTCCTGAAAAAAAGGAATGGTGATTCGTATTGCTGATTCGATTCCTTTATGAGGATCCAGATTCGTTCTGTTTTAAAAGATCTGTCCCATCTCTGAAATATACCTACTTACGATGTAGAGAAAACTGGGGTGGATTTATTTGAGGTGTTTTTTTAGTAAAAATAGACAATAAAATATTATAAAATTTAGTGTATTTATTTAAGATGTAAGTGCTCGATCATTTATTTTCAGTTGAGGAATGACTTCAAAAAAAATAATTTTGAGGTTATGGTTGAAGGCCTTTAACTAGGATCACCCTAAAAACCCCCATCTGCAAAAAACCATTAAAATTGGCATCATATCCCATAAGTAAAAGTTAAGCTTTTTTTAATTTTCAAAGGGTTTTTCAAGTTATTTTTTTAGGTGATCTAAAAGTTCGTAAGGACTGAAACTAGCCCGAGGTGGCATCTTCTCGCAAGTACCCAAAGAATATTTTGTAATAAATGTACTAATTACTGGTAATATTTAGCATTTTTTATTTTATGCTCCTGTAGCATGAAAAATTCTAGGACCTTGGAAATATTATATTGATTATCTAAATGTTCATTACAATGAAATGAACTTTTAGGTAGTTCCTAATGTATAAGATTAGTTCTATAAATAACAACAAATTTAAATCTGAGCCACTTTCTCATGAATTATTTTGGGTGTACCAAAACATGATCCTAAAACCTACACTGCCATCATCGGAGGTCATTTTGCTCAGTTTTTTCTGGATTCTCATAACTTCCTCTTCCACACTCATTTTTCTTCGTGTTATTTGGTAAAAACTGCCTTGAAAAACCACAAAAACGTGCCTTTTTTTTGAGAAATGTGACAAATTCCGGCACAACAGACAACTCAGCGAACAATGACGCTAGGGAATGAATCTGTCTCTCTCTTTTTAAGATGTCAGTTAGAATACTTCTGTGATACTTCATTATGGTGAATTTAAACTATACGATTTAAAATTTTTACAAAGCCTCATATAAAAAACATGCTTAAAAAATACCTATCTTCTAAAATTCAACTAACTTAATGCAAAACATATTTTCGAAAATATCTGCGAAATTGTTCAGATAAAAGAAACTAAAATTAAAAACAAATGCGATTTTCTATTGTAGAATCACCCTAAGGAGAATGGCAACTTCTGATTGGTTAAACACAAATTGTCAATTAATAAACTTTTAGCGAAGATACCGATTATCAGACTATTTCTTTTTAACCTGTGCTAAAGAACAGTGAGATAGGATACAGGGTAGCAGGGTAGTAAAAGGAACTTCACAAAAAAATCTGTTCCTGTATCTTCGTAAATCGATAAAAGATCTTATTCGGTTTGTTTTCTGTATCGTAAGATTTCTGCGTCAGATCTAATCGGAGCAGCTTGCTTTCATTGTTTTACTTATTTATATTATAAGACCCGATTAGAATTTTAAAATTTTAACGTTGATGGCAAATGTTAAATGAACGTATTCTTTTACCTTTTTGTTGACAAAATGCTAAATGACATTCAGCTGGTAAAAAATTTTTAAAATAATTTTCAAAAATGTCTAAAGTAAGGATTATAACAGATAAAAATGAAATGTTTAATAAAATTTTTGAATAAAAACGTCTTTTAGTCATGGATGGTCCTAACGAGAGGCTTATGAAGGCTATTTTCGAAAGCGACCTAAATGTAATTACTTTAAACAATGGTAAGTACTGTGTTTTATTAATGTTTTAAGTTTTAATGAAATTAAATTCTTTTAACTGCCAATTTATAAACTTGACGTTTACTTGTCGTTGCCGTTTCGCTGCTGCCCAAAGTTGAACGACAACTGAAATACAAGCGATCTGCATTGGGAACTGCCGCGACGGCGTTTTTAAATGGTTACATTTAACGCCATAAGTTTAACTTGCGAACGGGAGCTGTAACAGCAACGGAGACGTTTATAAATTGAACTTAAATGTATCTTCAAATGAGTTTTTTTTTTAATTCAAAGAAATAAACACTGGCTATTAGAGAGTCCTTATAAGCTACTTAGATATTTGGTCCAAGAGGTGGGCAGAGTTTATAATCAAATCTGCTTTACATTAATAAACTCAGAGGTGGTTATGATTTTAGTACAGGAAATGAGGCATTTTGTCTTAGAATTTGTTTGTCCTGCATGGATTTACCTGAAATTTTCACAGACCCAAGGATCAAAGTTTATATCATGCCAAGGGGTGCTTTTATCCTGGGGGTGGAAATTTTTTGTTACATTTTAACTACAGAAATCGATAAAGAAATTAATTTTAAGTAAAAAATGTTTTATACATTTTTTCCTAAAACTAATATTTTTGAGTTATTCGCGAATAACTATAAAAATATGCATTTTATCAAAAAAACTATGGAGAGCAAAATTGTAGCTTATAGGGAAACTAAAAAATAAAATAATTTTATAATTTCTCTACAATCAATACGGATCAAGCTACGGCTTGTTATTGGTTACCTTTTTTTTGTCAAAACCTAAATTTGAAAGATTTATAGTCAAATAGCGGCAAAAGTTTGCATTTTTCAAGAAAAACATATAGAGTCTTTTTTAAAGTATATAATTAGACCTTTCTTTTAAAAACAAAAAAAAAATTTCTAGCATGAAAATTGAACAAGTTATAATAAAAATATGGTCGGTCCCTACTTTTTTCTACAAAAAGATCATTAAAAACAACCCTCCAATTCCTCTCTTAATTAAAATTAATCTGAACCCTTCCGCGATTCTTTTTATATATATATATATATATATATATATATATATATATATATATATATATATATATATATATATATATATATATATATATATATATATATATATATATATATATATATATATATATATATATATATATGTATTATTATTACATCCTAGAGGTTGAACCAATTTAAAAAGCTTAATTTTAGAAAAAATTGGTGCTTAAAGTGAAAAACGATTTTGCGCAATTTCGTAAAAATAGCCATTTTCTTCAAAATAACTCCAACAATACTGGAGATATGAAAAAAATGCTGGAATACCGAATTGTAGCTTTTTTGATAACAAAGACTTTTCATTTCATAGATTTTTCTGTACAATAAATATTTGGCCAGATATCGCCGTTTAAAGCCTCTATTTACGAGAGAGCACCACCTTATTCGAGCCCTTTAAACTCATCCCATTTTAATACTAAGGGATTTAAAAGGATTTAATTCACATAGCCTTTTAGCTCTTAAAAAACCCTACAAAATTGTTTTTAAAAGAACTTTCTATCATTAAAACTAAAGAAGCTATGTTTTAAAAACCAATCTTTTTTTTTTTTGAAAAATTCGAATAGCCCACTTTGGAGCATAATATTCTATATAACCGGTATACTTTATACTTTTACCGGTGAAATTTTTGTATGTTATTCTATTTTTTTTCTATTTATATCTATTATATTAGTTTATAAGAATTGCAGTGTTGTAAGGGGTGGTTTTTAAGGATTGAAAATTTGCAAAATAATGAAATTGGTAATATTTTAGGCAGTTATATTTTTAATTAATAAATCTGTCAAGCTATTAATTTTTTAGAAATAAATATATATATTTTTTTAATTAAGCTATAATAGGGGTTGATTTATGAGGGTCGAAAAGTTGCAAAATGAAATAAGTACATATTTTAAGCAACAGCATTCTAAAATTAAATCACTATGATAAATTAATCATTTTTTTGGGGTAAATATTTTTTTTTTACTTTAAGCTCTAAAAAGGGTTGATTTTTAAAAGTTAAAATATTTTAAAATTGTATTTCAAAGCATAAAACAATCATTAATCAACTAATCCAAACCAAATTTTACCCATCTTAAGGTTAAAAATGTTATTCTATAAGTTTTGACAATTAGGGGTAGTTTTCACCCTTAAAAAACAAACAGCGCACATCACCATGAAATAGAATTTGAAGTAGAGTGTTAGAAGTGCCTTATTCCAAATATTTATGCAAATCGATGCAGGACAAAAACATTGCGAGGTTTTGCTATTTTTTTAGCTTCATTTCCGGGACTTTAATTATGTATCATTAAATCGTTTTAATTTGTCAAAACCATTTTTTTTTGTAAATCTCATGAGGGGTAATTATTAAAAGGTTAAGTTATTGTAGTTAAATATTTATTATACCGTAAACTGTTAAAATATTTTTTTCTACAATACAAGCGTTATTAAATATTTTTAAAATGAAAAAAAAACATTTTTTTTGTAATTTTGTTATTAAGGGTGATTTTTAAGGGTTGAAACGTTACAAATATAATGTAAGATATAACTCACAACATAAATATATACAGGGTGTGATTTAATAACGATAAATTCAATAAGGGGAGGTATTTCTTTTCGAAAAATCCTCGGACACGTCGATTTTATTTTTGATCGGGCTTTTGACATCAAATGTAGATATACAGGGTGACGCAAGAAAGTTTGACAGGAAAAATATTTTTTCTTAAATGGAACCCCTGTATATTTTTTGCATTTTCGGGTTCTCTGGAAAATTCTGACATCTTTTATGTATAATGTTATATACCTATCGTCAACTATTCACTAAGTAATTACGTTTAAATAATAAACATAAATTGATTAATTACATTCCACATTTTTGAAAATTATTTTATCAAATGCTGGAAGTGGCCGCCATTAAGGGCATCTCAAATCAGTATGAACCATTTATAACCAGTCATTTCATTACCTATACACCTCTCTTTGTGAATATTTGACCCATATACTTGAAATAAGTGTCAATTATTTAAAAGTTTTTTTGCCCAATCGATGGATAGGCAGACGTTGATCAATAGAGTGGCCACCTAGATCACCCGACCTTAATCCATTGGACTACTTTCTTTGGGGTTATGTCAAAAATCAAGTATAAAAAGATAAGCCATCAATTAGGAATATTTCTCCAGACACAGTTGGAAAATGTACAGCAAGAATTTAACGATCGCCTGGGGTGCTGAGAGCTGTTAATGGCGGCCACTTCAGCATTTGATAAAATAAATTTCAAAATGTGGAATGTAATTATTAATCAATTTATGTTGAAACAAAGTATTATAATTATTATTTAAAAGTAATTATTTCGTAAACAGTTAAAGATAGGTATATGACATTATACATAAAACATGTCCAGAATTTTACGGAGAATCCGAAAGTGCAAAATATACAGGGGGTTCCATTTAAGAAAAAATATTTTTCCTGTCAGACTTTCTTGCGACACCCTGTATATCTACATTTGATGTCAAAATATGCCCGATCCAAAAATAAAATCGACGTGTCCAAGGTTATTTGAAAAGAAATACCTCCCCTTTTATTGAATTTATCCGTTATTAAATCACAACCCTGTATATTTATTCTACATATTTAGCTTTGATTTTAATTTACACAAGGTCTATTTCTATTACAGTCTTATTTAAAAATAAAAAGGCAGAAATAAAAAAAAATTAAACAGGCATAAGGCCAGATTTTGCGATGTTGTCTGAACAAAAAAAAATTAAATTTAGCTTTAAAACATTATGGATTAAATAATAATATACAACTTTTTTTATCTTTATGACAGGTAACGAATTATTATTATATATGTATATTATATATACCACATATATACAGTATGTCCACAAAGGTGTTGAAGAGGAAAAACTTTTTTTTTTATTTTATCGAAAAAGTATTTTGATAAAAATTTTGCTACTTCCTAGAGTAAGATTGGGATAGAAACATTTAACATATTTTAATACGCGGTGTTCAAAATTGAAAAACTTAAAATGGTACAAGAGTAAAGTGCGTTTATTTGAGAAGATATGGAAATAAGTTACTAGGAAAAGTTGTTTAAAAGTAGAAGATAGTTCCTAATACCAATTTTCGAAAAAATCGGCCTACTTTTATTAATTTATGATGAAAATTATTTTATTATCAATTAACTAATTCCAAATTAAACTCATTTTTGTACTAGTAGGCGTTGATAGTGACAAGCTTTATTGACACCTCGCTTTTATAATTCATTAGCCGTAGTATCGTCAGCTTTAAATGCTTACTTTACAGCAAAAAAATTGATAAAATTGATAATAAAAATTTAAATTAATATTAAAATAAATTTAATTACAAATAAATAAAAGTAGGCCGATTTTTTCGAAAATTGGTATTAAGAACTACCTTTAATTTTAAACAACTTTTTCAAAACTTATTTCCATATCTTCTCAAATAAATGACTTTACTCTTGTACCATTTTAAGTTTTTTAAATTTTCTGAATAGCGTATAAAATATGTTAAATGTTTCTATCCAATCTTACTCTAAGAAGTAGCAAAATTTTTATCAAGAGTAGCCGATAAAATCAAAAATAAAAAGTTTTTTCTCTTCAACACCTTTCGTGACATACTGTATATATATATATTATATATATATATATATATATATATATATATATATATATATATATATATATATATATATATATATATATATATATATATATATATATATATATATATATATATATATATATATATATATATATATATATATATATATATATATATTATATGCGCATTTAGGTGCCTAACAACATGCCGAATAGAAAGATGTAAAATTCCGAGTACTTCCGGAGATATCCGGAAAAACCGAAATTTGCTGATTTCGTTTTAATTTTTTTCTGACGTAATTTAAAGAGATATGGAAAAACAAAAGACACTTTCTCATGGCCACTTTTAAGGTCTATAAAACAGCGTTAAGAGATTTTCCGTACGACGTTTCGTTTTCGTTAGACCATCATCAACTTTATTTTTTTGAAGCACCTTTTAGACAACGCGGTAGTGCACGGACGATATTAAAATGTCTCCCCGGCTGGGAATCGAACCCGGATCGCTGGGGTGGCGAGCCGAAACTCTGACCACTACGCTACCGGAGAGACAAACATTATTACATTACACAAACACATTTACAATTACAAAAAAATAATAATAATTTTTTAAATAAGGTAATTTTTTGAAAGTGAGGTCCACCCTATTTTTGCCTATAAAAAATCGAAAAATAAAGATATCAGACTTTTTTTTCATTTTGTTCGACGGCGCATTTATGATAAAGAAAATTTACAATTTAGATAGGAAAACCTAAAAACAACTAACCAGGAACTAACCAGAACTAGGTAATTGTTTGAAAGTTGTTGTTTGTTAGTTCTGGCTAGTTTTTTCTATAAAAAAAAAACTTAATTACTGGTAAATGGAAAAAAACAACCGTCAATAATAACAAATTATTAGAAAACATCTGGCAACATTGTTTATTTAAGGAAGGAATCTTAAACAAAACGGCATCGTATCATCTCTTTCTGTATATATTTTTTCTCACTTTTTTTCATGTTAGTCAGCCATATTACTATGTATATTTTATATGGGAAATAAAGAAAGTATTTTATTTTGTAATAATGGGAGTGAAAAATTATTTTTTTCAGGCCCTATGTGTTTTATTACAGTGTAACAAATAAGTGAAAAAAAATTCAAAATATTGCTGTTTAAAAATGGAGTTAAAAGTTCACTGAAGTCCGTATAAAGAAACTGTGTAATACATTTGGTACTTGCGAAAGCGACATTTTTTTAAACAGTCTTATAATTTTTAAATACAAGAACATATAGTATATTTATGATATAAAAAAAGCTAAAAATTAAGATGGGGTTCAAAGAAACCAAAAGGATTTTAATTAAACGCCCCGCCCTTTAAATAAAACCTAAAATACATACCCTACTCAAATCGTCTAAACAATATTATTTTACATCTTAGTAAGTGAGTATAATTTAGTCTTGTTGTTTGTAATGATTTTATGTTTTAGATATCCATATAAACAAAATTTGTAGAAATGGAATGACATTAATAGGAGCAGCTGCTCAAAGAGGAAATCTACCTCTTCTTAAGTTATTGATAGACTTCCATAATAGTAAGAGCGCTCCTCTTAATTCCATTGAAAATAGGAATAAGCCTCAATATTTACAGTTGGATACCAGTAGTCCGAAAAGATATAAAAATATTGGGTAAGTTAACCAAATAAAAGCCAAAAAAAAAATAATTTCCAAATAGGTTTTATAATCATTTCCTAAACTGCTACTACATGGAAGAAAATTATGGTACTTTGATTTGAATTATATGTTTCAGTAGATATATTCTTACGATTTGTACTGAATAAAGGAATAATTATGTTATCCATGGGGATTTCTAAGGAGAATCTTGTTTTGTAATTAAATCTGGTATCTGCTAATTATTTGATTTTTACCATATTGTGAACCCACCATTTTTAGTTAACTTTATATGTAAAAATAAAATTGTTAAAATTAGAAATAAACATAAGTTTGATTTTAAACAATACATTTAAAAAAATGTAAGTGACTCTGGCTTAAAGTTTTTTCTATAGAGGATTAAGGATGTCTCAGAATTAGAAGAAAATGGGGTAT
This sequence comes from Listronotus oregonensis, assembly GCA_019359885.1. Taxonomy (NCBI): domain Eukaryota; kingdom Metazoa; phylum Arthropoda; class Insecta; order Coleoptera; family Curculionidae; genus Listronotus; species Listronotus oregonensis. The sequence continues at coordinate 5,354 of JAHBCN010003536.1, read as the reverse complement.
AAATTCTGCTAGTTTGGAGCAAGTCGGTGTGTATAAAATTTCTTTTTAGTGGGGTTCAATTAGTTCATTGAACTAGGGCCTTAGTTGTTATAATGACAAATCTTAGAGATGTTTTTCACTTTAAGTCCAAATTTAATGATAGGTAAAATAATTTGTCTGTAAACATAACAAGCACAAAAGCCATCAGCAAACACCACATAACTGTCTGGTGAAAAATAATCTTGTTCCTCGAACTGGTTTTTGTATATATTGCTTATTTGGTTATATGTGGAACTCGGGGATAAAATAAATAAACATAGTTCATGACCAAATACTGTCAAGGACTTAATAAATTGTAAAAATAGTTTAAAAATTTTATTTTAATATGCTAGTTTTTTATGTAATTTGATAAAATGAGTTGGTTCAGAATGTCTAATATTCAATTTTGTTAGTACTGCCCTTTTTCCAGTTAGATTGTTGTAATATTTCAAGGGGTGGAAGATTTTAAAATGTACCCTGATGGAGTTGTCTGTAAGTAATGTTTACTATACTATAGCCCTATATGCCCTTTTCTCTAATGGTGATATATTTTGTTTGTGGATATTTGGAATAGTATTCCGAAAACTTTTATTTCATATAACAATGATTTTTGTCAAAATTGGGGTTTATCAATGCTACAAGTTTTTAAAACTACTAAAAGTTTTGATTTTTATGGTGTTTTGTTAGTTTTTGGGATTTTTCTAACCGAACTTTCTGTGGGGTCATTGCTATTTCTGTATGAGAAGAGTAATCATTGTCTTGCTCTTCAAGGCAACATACTTGTAGGTAGTTATCCATTTGGACTATGTAAATTGGCTCATCCAATATAGTATGTCCTTCTTTTAATTTAAGCTTTTAGAAGAGGTTTCACTAAGTATATTCTATAATTCAGTATCTTTCTATTAATAAGTTTAAGTAAAAATAAAAATGTGTTGTGTATTTAGAAATATGTGAGGAAGTCTTTGTTTTTAAGTTGGAAATTATAAATGGGAGGGAATGATTAGAAATATGTTCATTTTGAAGTAGCTAACTCTGGAATGGTCTCATTATTTACCCATAATTCCCTTTAAAGTTTTTTAAGTTCAAGAGCATGACACCTGCTGCAAGGTTTAGGAATTAGTTCTAGTGGCTTATTGATAAAGAGTTATTATTTTTTATTAAAGAATATTTGTCTGAATGTTGTTTGCTATCTAAATATTATATATAAGATTGTCTTGGGGCATTTTTAAAGTTGTTGGAATCTTCATGTTTGTTGTTTGGTTTTTTTAAAGATCGCCCAAGATTTTTCTTTGGTTATTTTTTTTAAAATTCGCTTTTATTCTTATTGTTAGAAATGCTTTTATCTTTAATGGTATAATTAAACTTGAAAACGTTTAAATCAATAATTTTCAGACAATAAAAAAGTATTTACAAATTCCAACTTAAACCAATTTGTTTTAAAAGTAATTTGATGTTTTAGATATTTTGTTGAACCCGAGAGGAAGAAAATGAATTTGGAGATGGTCCCACTCCAGAGGGAATGGAAGGCCTGAGTGGGATATGGAAGTAAATGATGCAAATAATTTCAATGAGGTAAAATATTACATAATAAAGAGTAATTATGTCTGATGTGTCTTATGTTTATATAATATTCCTTTGAAAATTAGTCCTGAAACATAAAAGAATGAAATGAGATTTAATTTAAAATGTATTCTTTTTATATTTCTAAAAGGTATTAAAATGGAAATGTTTATGTATATTTGTAGAGCCTGAACCAGTGGAAGATATCAGGGGGATCTCTACAGATGGTATGCCAATATTTTAAATAGAACAGCGTTCTATTAGAACTCAGAACGGATTTAGTAGATTGGACCAGCATGGGCAGATGTATTACATTATGCTGTCCCTCAGGTAAAACATTTCCACCCAGTTTTGTGGCCTAAAATTTTTTTAAAAAATTATAATCATATTTTAATTATTTATACAAGAACTACATATGTTTTTTGAACAGAGCTTTTACTTGTCTTGTCATGGTTTACAAAAAGTGAATTTTTATGTTATTTGTATCTGACATTGTTTTATTGGTATTTATTGTGTTAAAAGTTATTTAGTTCTGTGTTTAATTTTTTAAAAGAATAAATTAGACTGTTTCTTTTTTTAAAAAAAAAGTTTTCCATTTTTGGGTCTATAAAATCATGGAATATCTTATTTACAATTTTGGAAAGAATGATATTAACCAAAGGATTCTAATGGATATAATTGCCTTCCAAAACAGTCTCAAGGGCGATATTTTTTTTTTAATAAGGAATGGGGTTTAAAGTAAATGTTTTTGGGAAGAACAAGAAAAATCACTGTTTTTTGCGAAACCTTTTTTCAATGCTTGTTGGGGGAAAAAGATTTTTTAGTTACGGATATTTTTTTTTGGAGAATGGTATTTTGATATTTTTTGGTCGTCATAGACAGACACCAACTATAGAGCAAAATGGGTCGTCACCCCATCCGGGGTATTAATAGAATCAGGTATGTAAATTTGATAGAAAAAGTAACTAAGCGACAATACATAAATATTAAAATTTTCAGAAAGCATGCAAATTGATTTGTGATTAACGCAATCTTTAAGAAAGCTAAGGGTGTTTAGTGTCCCCGAGAAAAGAATAATACATACCCAAAAATAATGTATTTAAATTTTCAAACCTATAAAATTGTTGGGGGCACAAAATTGCTCTCATTCCTTTAAAGTAACTTTTTTATTAATTACTCAAGTCTCTATGCGTTGTGTCTGAATTATAACACCCAAAAACATTGTCCATTTTTTTTCTATTGGGAATGTCAACTTAGATTTGAAGATAGAACAGCATTAAACTGGGGAGGGGCGATGAAGGGTGGAGAATTTGTGTGGGGATGTTGGTAAATAATGAGGAACCTGGAGAAATATCTCCTTTGGATCTGGCTGTGTACAAGGAAATTTTCTATTGTAAGTTATTGTTTTTTTATTACATTATATTTTTAAATAATACCATTGTTAGCAAATACTAGAAAACTAAAAAAATAACATAAAAAAAAAAAAAAAAAAAATGTTTACGGGGTATAATTTTTTCCCCTTATATTAGGATAATATGATGAAAAAAACCCTTTAAAAAAGTTTACTGATAAATTAAAAGAAAGAACAAAAAGATTAGATATCTAGTTTAAACAATAAACTATTTTTTGTGACGTTTAACACTCCCCAAATAAGATTTGTAACATTTGTCGTAGTCTTGATTTGTATTATAGGGTATGGAGGTTTTATGTATGGAAAATTCTGATGAGTCTGACATGATGAGCCTAAAAAAAGGCAAGACTAATGATTGCTTTTTTAGGTTAAAATTCTTCTCCGCCATGGGGCTAGAATAATACCTCACATTATCTATTTCAAAGCCATAACTCAGAACAATTTAGACGGGTTAAGGTAATTTAGCCCCGGGAGCTATGATAAAGGGGAGGGTTTCCCCAAGGGGTTTTTACCAATTATGATTAAAAAAGAAAAAATTTCAATTTCAATTTATTTAAAAATTCTTTAAAAAAAGGGGTTTAAAAATTAATTTTTTTTATTTGGCTTTTAATTCGCGATTCTAAATGGAAAAACCACTGGCTTAATGATAATTGTTAGGTTATTTTATTAGTTTAAGTAAATTATCTTATTTTTTCTCCATTTTAAAGAAATGCAAGAGCCCTGCTGAAGTCTTTAAAGTGTTTTCTTTAACTTATATTATTTCTGAAGTCGTTGTTTTTTAAATTTTCTACTTCCCTACTCTAAAAAAAACTCTAGTTAGTCTTGATTCTTCCACTTTTTTCCCGGCACCAGATTTTTATTTAAACATGTTCAAAATAATACTTGCTTAAATAAAACCTGGGCCGCTTTTTTGAAATCTGGGGGAAAGCAGAGTGACAGATGATCCTAATAGAACACGTGACAAAGATGAATGGTTAAAAATTTTTTGCTTTAACTTTTTAATTTTTACACTTTTAAATATTTAAAAAAATTTAAATTTAAAAAACTTATCTTTTCATATTTTTTTTTTAAAATTTCATTTGAGACATGATAATTATAGGGAAAACACAGTTCTGTATTTCAAACGGAAATATATGCTTTACTGCACTGTGCAAAAAAAAGACAGGAGGGGTTAAAAAAAACGACCAAATAACAGCAGCCCCGGGGACTGGGGGCACTAGTAAGTCCCAAACTGACATGGGAAAAGCCAAAAAAGTGGGGAATCCTGGGAAAAAACAACAGAGTAACTCATTTTTGGGGACCAGGACATTGGAAATAAAGGCAAGAAAAAAGGATGAGCTTGGGAAAGGGGCATCCACACCATACTTTGGACCAGAACCTGCCCTTGGAATCACTAAAATCACAGCACGAGAGCAAACCGGAGAATGGGGCCGAAACAAACACAGGAATACTGGGGAAACATCAGTGAATAAGACTTGGAAAAAGCTTCATAAGGGTCCCATCCTAAAGAAGAAGAAAAAACACTCAGACAAAGAAGAAAAGACTTCACATAACAGTAGGGTTACTAACAGGGCACAATAACCCAAGAGGACACCTACACAAGATAGGCTCTGGGGGAAAAAATTTCAGAATTTACAAAAAAACAGCCTACCCTATCCCAATGTGAAGCATTGAAAAAAAGACAGTTTTTTGGGCAACCGGAAAGAGCCCACAGGAAATACAACCAACCAGTCTCGGGGGTTTAGACTTGTAAAAGGGAAAAAGACTAATGGGGATTGGTAAAAAAAAAAAGGGGAAAAAAAAAGGGGGCCGGAAAAAAAAGAAGAAGAAGAATGATAATAGCATACTGATAAAGTTTTCCACCTTTAAGGTGAGCTTAAAAATTTGAACCATCTTAACACTTTGTAGCCTTGTTTCAAAAAAATTTTAAGATTTTAATATCCTCCTTAAAATTCTCGCTCTGCGTGCGGGGGGTAATACCCCGGAAATTGCAGGAACGGGAAAGGATTAGATTTTTGGCCTTTTCTCCCAGGTTTGCACGAAGGGGGTTAAAGGGGGTTGAGTCTTTTTAAACCCCCAAACACAGAATGTACCTTGTAGTTTTCCCATCTACAAACTAATTTTTAAAGGAATCATATCATAGTTTTTCAACAAAGGGAAATGGCTCTGTGTGTTTCCGTTGTAAGATATTCTATAAGAAGGCAGTGAACTGCCTTATATTGTGGAAAAAAAAATTTTCTTGTTTTTTAAGTCTTTTATACTTTCAGTCTGTACGCAGGAAAAGATAACAATGCCGAAGTACAAAAAAATCTTCCATTTTTTACAGATATTTAATATTTGAGGGGGGAGATGTTAATGTTCAGAA